>JANGFH010000360.1:0-18267 GCA_025758715.1 Glaciozyma martinii | reverse complement strand
CGAGGTGCTGTAGCGCTGGCAGGTTTCCGAGGGCGTTGAACAGCGTGTCCCAAGCCCCTTCTCCGAGGTAGAGGCAGTCGAGGTAGCGCAGATTGGGCAAGAGAGCCATGAGATCTGCTGTCGAGGCGGCTTCGATGTGCGAGAGCGCGGGGAACGTCGGTTGCGTCTTCAGGGCCTGTAAAGCGTCCTGGATGGCCGCCAATCCATTTGCTCCTAGCGCTCCCCAACTCTGGCCGCCAAAAGCTTGCGAGATAGCCCATCCAACGATCGATACCTTGCGGAGATTGGGCAGGGAGGGGAGTGTCGAGAGTGCGCGTTCGAGGTTGGCTCGAGGGCTGGAATCGAGTTCAACGTGGGTGATGAAGGAGGCGCGGCGGTCGGATGCGTGGAAGCGAAAAGCAGGAGTCATGCAGCGACTCGCTTTGAGGACCTGCCGAAGCCTCAAGGTCAGCTAGCGTCTGCCTCCGAACTCGCTCGTACTCGCCTCAAAGATGGGGACCGCCGCCAACGCGTTAAACTCTTTGTTCACCAGGAACAGCGCGCTCGTGCTCCTCCCTTCCCAGGTACCGTTCGCCTTGGCCGTGTCCTTCCTGTCCCCAACTAGCTCGTGATGCCTCTGCTCTCATCCTGCGTGCGCGCCAGCTTGACGATGTACGTCTTGAGCTCAGTCGGAAGAGTGAGGAGAGTGGTGCGAGGAGGGGTGACTGGTGGGGCTTTGTGAGGCTTCGTGCTAGGCATCGTGGCTGGGGAGAGCAAGGAAGGGGTCGGAGCTGCGAAGGGCGGGTCAGCCTCCACTCCTCGAGTCCCCAGGCCGCACGACTGAGCTCACCTTGAGAGCAGGCCGTTATCCAGCAGAGACTAGAGCGTCGAGCGAGCGTGGTGGAGGGACAACCCAAGGCCCCGAGGAAATTGACCCAGTACCTGCTGGCTCGGCTGCAGGTTGGCCTCTCCCAGCTCACCCACCGCCGTTCTTCTCTCGCTGGGACCAAGCAGCGCCCTTTCAGGTAAGTCATCTACTGGCCTGGAGGAAGCAAGACGCGCACTGGCAGGGGCGAGAGCTACGGGGGCGGCTACTCACCTCCACGGCGCTTGGCGGGGGGGAACGCAGTCGACAGAGTGCCCAGGGGATGGAGCAGTGCAGTCTGAGCAGGAGCACTCTTTCCTGGACACTTGCGGGGCACTTGGCCAGAGTGGAGGAGGTGGCAGGCTACCCCGCATCGCAATCAGGCGTGACGGCGACGAGCTCCTACCTGACCGATTGGCAGCAACCCAAGCCCGCTACAGAGCTCCACTGACCTCCTTGCACCCACAGGATGGCCCCTTCAACACTCGACTACCACTCGGAGTGTCCCACCTTTGCCCTCGCCTTCTCCCCGCTCTCCACCTCCACTCCCTCTCTCAAGCTCGCCGTAGGCTCCTTCAACGACTCCCGCGGTGACACCAACAACGTAACTGTCGTCGGTCTCGATCCCGCCTATCTCGACCTCGAGGACGACTACTCTGAAGCGGACGAAGGAGCAGAGGGGTACGCGCGGTCCCGCAGCGGTGCACGCGTCAAGACGGGTTCGGCGTTCGTTCCACTCGCTAGGGCACCTCATCCGTACCCCCCGAGCGCGCTGGCGTTCTCTCCTGCGCGCCTGAGCAGCAGCTTGCAGAGCTCGAGCATGGGGACCGAGGGAACGAGGGAGATGGTGGCTAGCAGCAGCGAGTGCTTGAGGCTGTGGGATCTGGTGGGGGACGATGGGAGTGCGGGAATGGGGACGGGATTCGTGGGGAGTGGGAGACAGGCTGGAGGATCGAGGTTGGTGCAGAGGGCCAACTTGGCGAACGTGAGTCTTCGTTGGAGAGATCGCGGCGAGCGAGGAGCTGATGCTTGGTGCGATGCAGTCGAAAGCAGACTACTCTGCTCCCCTCACTTCCTTCTCCTGGTCGACCCTCGAACCAACACATATCGTCACTTCCTCCATAGACACTGTGAGTTCCTTCCTCTCCCTGCTTCCCTCGTTCTAACCACCTCTCGCGCAGACCTGCACCGTCTGGGATATCGCCACCGCCGTTCCCATCACCCAGCTTATCGCACACGACCGCGAAGTCTACGACGTCGCCTGGTCCCCCTCCTCCCGCGACGTCTTCGCCTCCGTCGGCGCCGATGGCTCAGTCCGCATGTTCGACCTCCGTTCCCTCGAGCACTCGACAATCCTCTACGAAGCCGCGAGCCCTCCCAAATTCTCCTCCTCTCCCACCTCCTCTCCCTCCCCACTCCTCCGCCTCGCCTTCTCTCCGACCGCACCGACGTACGTGAGCGTTTGTCACGCCGATAGCGCCGACGTACAGATTTTGGATACGAGGAGTCCTGGGACGCCAGCGATGGAGGTTAGGGGGCATACGGCGTGCGTGAATGGGATGGCGTGGGGTGGGGCGACGATGGCGAATGGGGGACAGACGACTGGACCTGGGTGGTTGGCGACGTGCTGTACGTTCTCTCCCCTCTCTCCTCTCCCAGCGGAAAGTCGGCTAATGCATCTCGCAGCGGACGACTCGACCCTCCTCCTCTGGGACTTGACCACCACTACCCCCAACCCGCCTGCAGCATCCCGTTCCGCCCCCGCTACGCCCAAAGTCATTCGAGATCCCGCCTTTTCGTACACTGCGCCGGGGGAGATCAACACTGTTGCGTGGGGTGGGGGAGGGGAGTGGGTTGCGGCGGGGTGTGGAAGGCTGGTCAGGTGCTTGAGGTGAGTTTGCGGCGACGTGGGGTGGGGAGCGGGAGCTGATTTGGTTTCGAGCAGGGTGTAGCTTGAGGTTTCTTTTCACTGGTGAGGTGGAGGAGGTTGGGGAGGGGGGTTTTTGGTGTAGTGGGGAGGGAATCGATGTTGGTTGCCTGCTCGCTGCCGAGGTGATCTTTGCTGCTCGCTTCTCTGCTTTGGTTCCAACTCGATTCGACCACTCTCGAAGCCCAAACGAAGAGAGGTATTGAATTTGGCGACGTCCCTACTCCTCCCATCCCAACGGCAGCTTCCTCACCACCAAAACGACGTCCCTCTCCTTGCAAACCTTCCCCAAACTCCTCAGCTCCGCCAAATCCTCCGCCTGCTCGGCCCCGACCTCGCCAACAAAAACCGTCGCCCTCCTCAGTCTGACAAAGCTATCCTCGCGCGCCAACTCCCTCGCAAAGTCCGTCAAGATCGATATCTTGAAGCGCGGGTCGATCCAGCTGAATTGGGGGAGGAAAGTGAGGTCTGAGACGAGAGACGTGTGTAGACACTTCGGCGTCTGTTCATGGAGCCCTCGGCCGCCGATCTCGAGGTGGTCGAGCTTCGTGCAGTGAAGGACGGCCGCCGAGACTTGCTCCGAAGTGAGTCGGTTTTCCGCAGTTCTCAGACGACGGATTCGGAGGGAGAGGCGAGTGAGGGTGGGAGCGAGGTGGGTGAAGAGCGTGTTGAGATTGGCCGTCTGCTCAGTGAGGGTGCCTGAGGAAGTGAGGGTGATTTCGAGATGTCAGAGGTGGGCGATACCGGCGCCGAAGATTTGGAGAGCGTCGGGGATAGGAATGGGGAGGAGGGGGATCGCGAGGACTTCGTGCGGGAGTGGGGCGGGGGGGAGGGGGGTGGAAGAAGGGCGAGCGGGCTGGAGGCGGGAATTCCTGATGAAGAGTGAGCGGAGAGGCGGTGGAGGGTTAAAGATGAGCTGGTATGGAGGAGTTTCGTTGTCGTCGAGTTGGAAATGAGCTTCGACGAGGTTGGGAAGGGAGGGGAGGTAATTGAAGAGGCTGACGTCCATTCCTGTAGCTCGCTGAAGGTCTGTCCCGAGGTTCAAATGCCGGCGGTTGCAATCCTCCAGCCTGGGGTACGCTGCCCATCGAAACCTCACGTCGAGCTTCTCGATCCCGCTCAATCGCTCCAGCATGGGTCCAAAGTCTCCCCCGTACCATCGCATGCCTTCGTTCCAGGCGAGGTCCCTGACAAGCAGATCGACTCGGAGGAGCTTGACGAGACTGACCCGGTCATCCTCGAACTTTACAACGTGCTCGAGCTGATGAGGCTGAGTGATCTCGACCTCGGAGAGAAGGCGAGGTCTCATCGCGAGGCAGAATGCTCGACAAAGCCCGGCGAGGCCCATGTTGATCTCCTGTAGGCTCGAGTTGTCGCTCCTCGCGTTTTGCTAGACGAAATCGAAGATGTGGGCGAGGAGCTCGCGGGGGAGGAGCTGGGGAGGCGAGGGAGGGGCCGAGAGGGGAGTCTTCGTGTTGGGCGAGGAGGGAGCTGATCTTCCCGAGTGTCGCCAGGCATTTCGTGGCGGCCACCATCTTGAAATCCCCGTCGAAGAGCGGGTGCAATTTGGTCAGGCCGGCTTTGACCTCTGGCCAAAGAAGCTGCTGAAGTCGAGCGCCAGTCAGCTCCGTGGTTCCGACACCGCAGAGTCTCGCGGCACGCACCGAAAGTACAGCCACTTCACCGCTCTTCAGGAGATCCCAAATGATAGTTTCGAACACTTGGTGTCGGTAGGGCTCCAAACCGCCGCCGGGCTCGAGAGTGGCGAGGATCGTGCGGAGGAGGCGGAGGATTCGCGACAGGAACTTGGTGGTCTCTTGCGCCGGCTGGGGGGAGCTGAGAGTGGTTGAAGGGGTTAAATAGAAGATGGTGCTAGCCATTGGGAGGAGGCTAGCCCGGAGGACGGGGGCGGGAGGACGAACGGAGGTGGAGCGGAGGGAGGGTTGCTGGACGAGGGCCGCGGTCAGCGGGGCGCTCTTCACACAGCACGCACAGAAGAACTCACAGGAGCTGGTGGTTGAGCGGTCGCTGGGGTGAGCAGTTGCCTGCAGACGCGGAGGAGGACAAGCAGCAACGGTCGCGACGCGCTGGTTGTTCTCCTCCCACCACCTCAGTCCTGTCCCAGGACCCGACGCTCTGCTCCAGGAATGGCTCACGACTGGGCAGCGAACGAGGACTCTCAGCTGGACTCTCGTCGAACTCTCACCTCTACTCCAGACCCCGAGCGGGACCTTCACCAGGTGCGTCCTCCTTCGAAGCACTCCACTGTAACGCCCGCTGACCACCTTCTCACAGATCGACCTCTCGTTCTCCCTTGCCATCTCTCCCAACTCTCCGCATCCCAGCTCGCCGTCATCCCCTTCCACCATCAAGCTACCGAACCGATCCTCAGCCTTGCGCGCGAGGAGCTCGCGAAACGGCGTGCGCGGGCCCAGCAGCTCGCCAGAGGTCAGAACGGAGCGGGACATCGTCTCGCTTGGGGAAGAATGGGGACACATTGATTGGGAGCGCGAGGAGCGAGAGCTTGCACAGTGGCGGCAAGAGCGCGAGCGAGCTCAGATGGACGTCCTCCCTGCTCAGCCATTCTCGAATCCCCTCCCCAATACCGCCTTCGATTCCTCCCACCTTTCGCACCTCGCCAATCTCTTCCCGTCGCAGATGGACGTCCTCCGCCAGCTCTCCCCTCAGCGGCGCAATCGAGTCTCGCAATCCCTCCAAGGCTGCACCCCTCTCCCATCCTCGACCGCTCCCACCTCTTCTCATCGTTGGAACGAAACTCTTACGACCAATTTCTCTCGAACACTCCTATCGACCCCACCTGGTCCATGGCGTACCACAGCTCCCAAACCGCCTTCCTCCTCGCATGCGAACCCGACCTTTCCCTCTGGTCGAAGCTGCGCTATGGAAAGGGGATCCTGGTCGAGCGCAGGTACCACTTTTCGCAGCAGCAGGTCCTTAAGTTTGAACCTAGGCGCGAGCGACTGGGGGAGCTGGGGGACAAGGGGGAGGAGATGGGGTTTCCGACGAACAAGTCGGCGATGGGGTTGAGGGAGGTGGTGGGGTGGATGTAGGGGAGGCAGGGGGTGGCGAGCTGGAAGGAGCTTAGGTGGTTGATGGAGGATGCGAAGATCGAGTTGTACGGAATGGGTTCGTTCCTCTCTTCTCAGCCCTCTCGAGGAACGCCAGCTCGCGAACCTCGCCTCGCAGCCAACACCCTCACCGACGTCCCTGGGTACACGCGCAGCGTCGAAAAAGCCTGGGGAGATCTGGCGGACTACATCCGAGACGTTGCACGCTCTCGTCGACCGACGAACGCGCACTTCGGGCGAGTCAAGGCGCTCGTCGGGTTCCTGCGCCCCAGCTCGAGGGAGGAGGGCGTTCTTCCTCGATCGGCAGGGAGCAGCGAGAGTTCAGCCGTGGAGGAGGGACTTTGCGGGGGAGGAGGAGGACTTGATGGAAACGCTTCATACGCTGGAGAGGGCCCGGAGGGAAGGTGGAGGAGCTTGAGCGGGCGGGTGAGAGGGTGCGAATGATTACGTTTGTGTGGCTTCTCAACGGCTGTCAAGGTCAGAGAAAGAAGGCAGAAGCCGCCCTCAACTCGCCCAAGCAAGCAGTCTCGCACGCCGCGAGGAAGATGCCAGCAGCGGGTCTTGCGATCTCGAGAGCAAACTCCCGAAAGCTTTGATGTGGTCCGACGAGAAACGAGTTGCAATCTAGTCGAAAACGAAAAGGATCAGTCGCCAGCCTCGCGTCGCAGAGCGAGCGCACCGAAAACTCACCTATTCTACCCACCGGTCTCCATCTCCACCTGAGCACCTAGCACCTCTCCCTCCTCCTTCCCATCTTCCACCTCTGTCTCCTCCTCCACATCCCACTTTGCCATCTCCCTAATAAACTCGGAGCTCCCAAACTCCCTCACCGTCCACGGCACCTCTCCCATCCTCTCCTTCCACTCCTTGATCCTCGACCTGCCCTCTACAGAGCTCCTCAGATCCTCGCACTTGAGATACCGCTTCTCCATCCCCCCTCCCTCTCCAGCTCCGAGCGTATTGGGAAACAGCTCCTCGACGAGCGAGATGGCGGAACAAGCCGTCGCTGCTGCGGCCGATAGTGAAGATCCAGGGCAGCCGAGAGTAAGAGGTGCGGAGAGTAGAGGCGGAAAGAAGGAGGAGGCGAGGTGGAAGGAGAGGGAGGAGAGGTACGGGTGGACGATCGAGTGGAGGAGGTGGTGTCGGTGGGGAGGGGAGAGCCAGTCGGGAGAGGAGGAGAGGGAGATGACGCGGTTGAGGAAGTAGGAAGAGGCTTCTCGGACCATTTCGAGGCGGGCGGCGGCGTCGGGTGCGAGCTGGGAGGATGGTTAGCTGGGGAGAAAGAGAGGGAGGAGAGGGAACGTACGGTAATCGCTCCTGGGGGTGAGAGCTTCCCTTCGAGGTACTTGAGAATAGCCCCAGTCTCCCCGATTCGAGTGTCGTTCCCTCCTCGTGCTCCATGCCCGAACGTGAGCACTGGAAGAGCTCCGAACGGATAGTCAGGGGCGCAGGCTTTGCCCGCGTCCTTGATCGCAGTCCATTCCTGCGCGGTGGAGTCGAGTCGTGAGCAGAGTTTATGTGGTAGAAGAGAGAGAGCTTGTGCACCTCGACCGAGACGAGTTCGTGCTCAAAGGGCGTTCCCGAGTCGACGAGGATTAGGAGGATGGGCTCAGTTCTCCCTGCGAGGGGTCAGCCGGAGCAGCGCTGATCGAGTGACGAGCCACGTACCCCGCACAGGCAAGTAAGTGAGCTTCATCTGGCGCAAGCTGAGATCCTGAGGGAAGTAGAAAGCGCAAGAGAAGCAGACGCCGACTCTGACGCTTTGGCCGAGAGAGATCTCGGAGTCTTTTTCGTCCGCGGCCTTGAGGTGAACGTGGGGGCTGTTCCTGCTCATAGTCTCCACCAGAGCGCTCCCACGCACACCCACAACCCAACGACCCTCGAATGGCCGCCCAGCTCCTCAGCAAGCTCCTTGGAACGGTCGCGGCGCTGGCATCTCCGGTGGAGGACTTGGACGACGTCGCGTCGAAGCGAGCGGAGCGGTGCGGGAACGAGGTCAGGAGGATGCTGGAGATGGCGAAGGAGGAGCCGGTCACCGTGCGAAAGGTACGCTGCCTGAGGAATCGGCTAGCGGCGGAGGGAGCTATTGGGTGCCTTTGCAGGACGTCGTCGACCTTCTCCTCGAGGCAGAGCAGCTCGTCAAACCCGAGCAAGGGAGCATACCTCTCGCACGAGCGACGGCAGCCATCGTAGTGCTCAGCCAGGCCAGCGGAGTCCTCTCCCGCCAGCTCTATCCGCCGACATCTCCCCTCCCCCTCCTCCCCTCGAGTCTCCAAACGCGCATGCCGCAGGAGCTCCTCGAGCACATCTTCGACTATGCGCAGGACGAGGAGGACCTCGGTGCTCGCCAGCGGCTCAACCTCGGCCTCTCCACCCTCTGTCACTCCTTCCACCGCGCCATCCGTCCTCGCCTCGTCTCCGAGCTACACATAACTCGGGCCTCTCAACTCTCGCGCGCCATTCTCCTCGATCACGATCGCCTCCAAAGCCTCGACTTTGTCAGCATGGACTTTGTCGCCGAGGAGCTCGCTTGGGAGGAGGACGGCCCTTGGCATGGAGAGCACTTGGCGCCGCTTCTCGCGATGCTCCCGCCTTTGGACCGGTTCGACCTGAGGATCGACCATCTCCGGAGCTCGACTAGACGAGTGGATCTCATCGAGGGCTTGCGTGAAGCGACGGGCATGGAAGTCAGCATCGACTTCAACCCTTTCCCGTCGGTGAAATAATTCCGGCTCGACCTCGTCGGCGGCATCGCCGCCCCCGAGTTGGAGACCTTCTGGGGTTCGCCTGGCCCGATCTTCGTCGTCTCATCTGCCGGAGCGGCCCCAGCCCCAACCGCCGACACGAGCCGCCGAGGATCGATGGTTGCCACATCGCGCACGACTACTACACCCTCGCCGTCCCCTTCTTCATCATCGTCCCCCAAACCCTCAGCACCCGCCTTCCACCTTCCCATTCGACTCTCCACCGCCTCGAAGTGACGCTCGTCCTCGGATCCAGTCGTGAGGACACGGCAAACTTCCAAACCCTCTTCGACCTCCTCGCCCCTACCCTCAAGCACCTCGTCCTCCGCGTCAACGCCCAAGGCTTCACCGACTATGCGGAGCCCTACATCGTCAAGGCGATTCAGGGCTGCTCGAAGCTGGAAACGCTAGCGGTCGGCGGACGAGGACTCCACGACGTGCTTCCCGCTTGCCTGAGCGGCTCGCTGGTCGCGGACATCACGTTTCTCCCGGTGTACACCGACATGGAGGGGGAAGAGACCATGTGCGAATTGCACGGGGAGATTACGCAAATTCTGGAAGATGGCGGGTTCAAGAACCTGCGCACGGCGACGGTCTTTGTCAAGTCAGAGGGCGGTCGGGCGGTCGATCTCGATTCGTTAGTGCGGTTGAAGTGGGAGACGGCGAGTCGTGGGATCAAGTTGGTGGCCAGGAGGGTTCCTGAGGAATGGGCGCTGCGAGACTGAAATCATCGTCGCGGTTGCATCCCTGGTTCTCTTCTCGAGACTCGAACACCTCTACTGCTTCGCTTCTTCCTTCCCTCGACAGTGCTTCCTCCGCGCTTCCCTCACCCAGCTCCGTCCAGCGAAACCTCACCCATCGCGCGCCGACTTCGCTTCTCCCCTCGCTCGCCCTGGTTCCTTCGCGTCTCCATCCTCCCTTCCCAAACATCCTCACCTCCTGCTCTCCTCTCTCCTCTCTCCTGGTTCCTGCCCCGCATCCTCGAGCAGACCCAGGCCTCGCCTCCACTTGTCGACCGCCGCGGGCGATTAGCCGCGCTGGCTCGCTGCGGCCGAAAACAATGATCTACGCGCCTGATCCTTTCGTGCGCTTTGCGGTTTCCTCTCCCCCTCGACTCTGCGTGCGCTTGCTCGGCTCCAGGATGACTTACACTCAGCGGGAAACGGCAGAGCTTTTTGTCGAGAACGCGCGACGGCGACACGAGCTGGGGTGGGTGATGGCTTTCGCGAAGGTGCGTTGATGGTGCGATCACGCCTTGCTGGCTTCTTCGAGCTCCGTACGGGAAGGAAGGGGAAGCAGGGGAAGCAGGGGGGACTTTTGGGATCGGGTCGAGCAGGATTGAGGAGCTGACGATCCTTCCTCCCTGCAGGCGTTCATGGGCGGGGTGCTCCTGTCGCTAGGGGGGCTTTTCAGCTTGGTCCTTGGTGGAGGACTCACCGATATTGGAATCAGCAATCCTGGTACGTTGCGAGTGACCTGCTCCGTCGTTGGAGCTGGGAGCTGATTCGGTTCGCGGCAGGGATCAGCAAATTCCTCTCGGCGCTGGTGTTCCCTATAGGCTTGATCATGATCACGCTCCAAGGTGTTGATCTACGCGAGAACACCTTTCTCTCTTCGCTCCGAGCTGCGCTGATCGGTCCTTTGAGCAGTCACCTCGGTCATGGCTACCTGTGCGTTCCTTTCGCGCTCGATCCTGGGCCTCGCTAATCTTTCTCTCCAGCTCTCATGGCCGTGATTCGCCGCAAAACTCCTTGGTGGAGCTATCCCTGGAGTCTAGGAATCGCCACCCTAGGGAACCTCGCAGGATCACTCTGGACCGCCGCTCTCCTCGGCCACTGGAGCGGAGTTGTCTCGCACCCTCCTTACAGCACCTACATCATCTCGTTTGCGCACAAGAAGGTCGTCGATGCGTCGTTCAGTCAGATCTTATGTCGTGGTATCGGCTGCAACCTCGTGAGTATTCCTTCCCTTCGCTCTTTGCGCGCACAGCTGAAATGTCGTCGCAGCTTGTTTGCATCGGGGTTTATCAAGCGTATATGGCGACTGAAGTCTCGGGCAAGATCCTTGCGATCCACCTGCCCATCTTCACTTTCGTGGCGTGCGTTCTCGCCGGGCTTGCGTTCTCTTCCGCCTTCGCACTGACTCCTTTGCTCGCAGATGCTCTTTCGACCACGTCGTTGCCAACATGTTTTCCATTCCTCTATCCATGATGGTCGGCGGAGATATATCGGTCGGCTACTACGTCTGGAAGTCGGTGAGTCTCTCGCTTCATCCCAGTGGCGTTCTCGTTCGCTCCTCTCGCCCCCTCCTCCCCGCACTGAACGCCGCCTGGCCATCGCAGATGATCCCAAGCTTTATCGGAAATATCATGGGAGCCACTTTCCTCGCCCTACCTCTCGTTTGTGAGTCCTTGCATCGGAACGAACCCAGCGAGGTCACTGCGAAGAACAATCGCTGACCTCTCCTCCCTCCAGATTTCCACCTGATGGAACAGAGCGAACATCCGAGTGTGTTCTCAGCCAGTTTGAGCTCGACGAGACGTGGGAGCCTCGACGAGGGTGGCAAAGCCGGGGATGTTTGAGGGGAGGGAGATGGAAACGACTGGCTAGTCGTGGAGTGTTGATAGAATCGCATGGATCGTTCGCAAGTGTAATCACTAGTACTCTTGTTTAGATTAATCTAGCGTGGGCTCCCATAATCGCAGAGGAGCGAGAGAGAGAGCGAAGCGAAGGAATCGTTTCCTTGTGGGCGTGGCCGCTGCCTTCTCCGGGGCGTTCGCGTTTGCTCCTCTCACTCCTCCCACCGGCCTCTGACTCCCCCCCAGCTCCCCCACACCACACCTCTCGCCACCAGCCCTCAATACACCCCCTGCACCTCCCTCACCAGCTCCCTCCGCCCATCGAACGCCCGCCTCCCTCCCTCCCTCGCGGAGTCATGTCCTCCTCGAGCGCGCCCACCACGTTCAAAGGCTTCGGTCCCCCCGCCTGGATTTTCTCCTTCAACCCCGGCGAATCCTCTACCCCAGCCGCCTCCACCTCCTCCCTCACCGGCCCAATCCATTACGCTCCGCCACCACCGCGCACGAGCTTTGGTCGACCGAGAGTGGACCTCGAGGAGGGGGATACTGAGGGGAACTACGGACCTACGACTAGAAGGAGGGGCAACGTTCGGTTCGTCCCTGCTCGAGGACTGGAGAAGGGGAAGGAACGGGGTACGGACGACCTGGGCCTCGTGAAGGGGGACAAGGGAGCTTTCGTCCGAGGCCTCTACGAATCCATCACCTCCACCACCGTCCCACCGACTACCCAATCCGCCCCTCCCTCCCGCGCTAGGACTCCCGACGTGGACCTCACGCTCGATTCGGATTCAGACGACGACATCATCATCCTCAACCCCCTCACTCGTCTCCCCTACCCCCGCCCCCCCCCCCCCCCCCCTCGAGCAATTCACGACCTCCTCTCCGACTCAACCCCCTCAACTCCTCCCTTGATCCCACCCATCCAATACGGGCTAAAGCCCACGAACGTCGGATGGAGGATCCTAGCTCGTCAAGGGTGGGTCGAGGGACAGCCGCTCGGTGCGAAGGGGAATGAGGGGCTGGTGGTGCCGCTGAAGGGGAGTGAGAAGTTTGATAGGGCTGGATTGGGAGGGGGGAAGGGGGAGAGAAGGCCTAGTGGGAAGGAGAGGCAGGAGAAGAGGAGGGAGGAGGAGAGCGGGAGGAGGGAGAAGGGGAGTAGGGGGATGGAGAAGGCTAGGAAGAGGGGGGAGGACGAGAGGAAGGAGATGCTGGCGTATCTGAATCGGTGAGGGGAATGAACAGACGCTGGTTCGTCGGGCTCGCTGTGGTGCTGTATACTCTGCTTGTGCATCTGCGTGGGTATTCTGCTTCTTAACCGCGTCGTGGAAGAGTAGCTCTCGCTCGTCGCGCTGATCGTCCTGCTTCAACGCGTCCGAAACCGCACTCAGCTCGCTCACCCCGAGGCGCCTCTTTCATACGCGCCGCACCTTTCTTCCCCGCCATCCTCCCGTTCTTCTAAGCAGCTTGATTAACCTGGAAGCCTTCACCGAATCCCGCAAGCGGTCAAGTTGAGGGCTCCGAGCTGTGTCCTCGAAGGAATCGTCGTCAGCGCAAAATGGACGCGTCGAGGGAGCCGAAGTCGAGAAGGGAGCGGATCACGACGGGGTGGATTAAGGGGAGAGTGGCAACTCTGGCCATGCGGAGCCTGGTGAAGCAGATGATTGGACAGCTGGTAGAAGTAAAGAGCAGGGGAGAAGGGAGCGACCCAGGTGTTCGGCTGCTTCCAGCTGGCGAGCCCAGCAGAGTCTTGCGCGTCCTGCGAGGTCGAAAAAGGAGAGGAGCAGATCTGCGCAAGCAACGCGCGCGGCGCGCTCAAGCAACGCACGTTCCATCAGTTCCCTCCCTGTCGTCCCGAAAGCCCATCAGCGCCCGCTCCAAGCAGTCCCCACGCCGCCCCACAATCGTCAACAACCCCTCCTCTAGTTCCCACCCCAGAAAGTCTACAAACGCCCCCCGAGAAACTCTACAACCCCTCTTCTCCCTCCCATCTTCATGCGAACGTCGAGTCGGCGGGAAGGACGTCCTGCGTCCTCATTCGTTAGCCCGCCAATCCCTCCACAAGGCAGAGCGTCTTACCTTGGGGTGCTTCGCCTCGAAGTGAATCTTGAGCGTGTTGTAGTCCCCGACCTGTAGAGGAGGTATCAGCTTCTCTCCCTTCCTCTTCGAGCGGAGAATGGCGCACCTGCATGAAACACTTGAAGCACTTGTACTTCAGAACCTTGTTCTTGTCTCCGAGACTGCTCTTCCCCCCAGCTGCCGATTTGGCTTTCGCCAGATTCTTTGCGCGCGACTCTTGAGCTTGAAGTCCACGAGCCTGGGGAGGGAGAGAGTTAGCCGGGGTGCGGCTGTGCGGTTGGGAGAGCGAGTGGCTCACCATGTTGTGTTCGAGAGGAGAGAGGGTGTGGGGAGTGAGAAGAGCCGAGCGAAAATGTCGAAGTTGAGAAAAAAAGGTCCGAGCGCAAGACGGCAGACACCTCTTTCTCTCTCGGGTTTGTACTGCTTTTTGCAGCTGATGGAAAGTGATGGAGAAGTCGCAAAGGATTTCCAGGCGAGCAGCGCAGCCAGAGAGCCAAATTTGACAACCAGCGCTTCCTCCCCGTCTTTCAGGCGACTTTTGCAACGACCTCGGCGTCTGGTTAGCTCTTCCCTCCCCGTAGTATGTTTCCTGTATCAAGAGCGCGTTTCTTGGCATCGCAGATGAAGCCGCAGGAACTGGAGGGACCGGTGAGCGAGCTTCGCAAGCGGTCCGAAGCCTCCCAAAAGTCGAAGATGATCACAAGAACGCAAGGCTCAACCACCGTTCCGCAAGCTTGATCAAATCCTCCCCTTGAAAGGTCAACAGCATCCGAAGAAGGCCAGTGTCGCCTGCAAACACCCCAGCCAGGGTGGGTTCGGGCGCGAGGGAGCAGTCCTCCGGCCTGGCAGCAGGAAGATCTCGCCTGGAAGGCTTGAACAATGACTCCCTGCGAGCGAACGAGTGAGGTCCGTCCTGGTTCGTCTCGACGTCGAATATGGGAGCAAGAGTACGGGAGGGGAGACCACGCGGCCGGTGCGAAACCTCGAGCGATCGAGAAATGGAGCGAATTGGTCTGTTTTTGTGAGATGCGAGATCCAGGGAGCTCGAGCTGATCAAGCAGTCTTCGCTGGCTTGTACCCCAGGTAAGTCTCTGGAGCAAGCGTGAGGGATAGCAAAGAGGAAAGTCAAGGAAAGTCGAAAGCTGAGACAGTGTCATTCATTTCGCGCAATTAGCTCCGGCGATCCGGAGTGAGTGGAGACCCCGCTTCTCTCTTCGTCAAACTGCTCCCGCTCGTCGACAGTTGGATCCAACACACTCGTTCAACTCACGAGGACTCTCCTTGAGCCCTCCTCCACCCCAGCGCCGCCCTTCCAACCCCCGCCCTCGCCGTCCCCAAACTCATCTCGAGGCCAACTCCCCGCGCAAAAATGCCCTCGTTCATGTCCCGCTTCTCCAAGAGCCCCCGCCTGCAGGACAACGAGAAGGCCGGGTATGCGTACGAGCAGGACAGCTCGCGCCTCGTCAAGTCGACCCCCGCACCGTCGAGGAACCGTTTGGACGATGAATCAACCGACCGGTATCTCGGAAGCTTTGCCCCCAACCCCGCCTTCATTCGCCTGCTACGGTTCATCTGGTACGTTCAATCTCCGCCTGGCGAGCGCTTTTGACCCCGGAGAGCCCCGCTGACGCTTCCTCGCCTTCTCCCAACGCAGCTACACCCTCACTTCTCTCGCGGCTTTGGCTACAGCCGGTGTCGGCCTAGCCGTCGTCGTCTACTACAACACCAACACGCCAGTCATCAAGCCCGCCTGGGGATCTCTCATTGCCGTCATCGCCTTTGGAATCGGTACCCCGGGCGTCCTCTTTGGCCTCTTCGTCGTTACTCCCCGTCTTTTCCGTCATGGAGGAGTCGCCGGAATCCTCAACCAGGTGCGCACATTCGAAAGGGATCGTTTAGGTAGAACAGGAACTGACTCCCGAGGCAGACCCGCATCGAACTGCTCATGCTGTTTGGCATGTCGACCGTTTGGATCTCGGGAGCGCTGGCGTTGGCGTGCGATCTGAGGGGACGGGAGAACTGCATCTGGTGAGGTGCTGTCGCTAGTGAACTTCTTATCGCTCGAACTGACGTTTGCGATCTCGACAGGGACGGTTACTACCACTACCCCAAGCCTCTCGACTTTGACGACGTCTGCGAACTCATCAACGTGACCGTCGCTCTCTCCTACACGACCTTTGGCCTCGCCGTTCTCCAAATGGTCATCTTCTACGTCCGTCCTCTTCCCCTCCCTCTTATTCTCCTCTCGCTGACTTCAACCCCACAGGCCGCCGTCATCTACATCCTCCTCTACCTCGATCAAGAAGTCCTGACCGAGCCGACAAACGACTGTGGCGGCCGAGCCTACCGCGCCCGAACCCTTGCCCTCGCTCAGCACCAGACGCTCCTCAACGCTCAACGGTCTTCCTCCGTTCTGAGGAAGAAGGAGATGAGCGAGGTAGGAGTGGCCCATTCGAGGAGGCCTTCTCAGAGCGTTGGATCGGAGAAGGAACGGACGAGGAGTGAGAGGTATCGGGATGAGGAGGAGACGGGGGAGCAGGAGAATGTCGTTGGGGATGAAGAGGGGTACTATGGGTACGAGACGAGCTCGAGGATGCGTGAGTTCCCTTTTCTTCGTCGGTTCGCGCGCGAGTTACTGATTCCTTCTTTCTTTTGCAGAAGGCGGTCGCGTCTGACCTAGTTTAGGTCGACGAAGACCTTGTTTCTGTTTAATACCTTGCCACACTCCCCTTTCTATCGCCCGCTGCCCCTCGTGCGCGGTATATCCTCCCCTCCCTTCCCCCACCTTTTGGAGTCCCCCTTTTGATTCGCTGTGCCACCACTTGAACCCTCTTCCTTCTGTTGTACACTTCGCCGGCTTGACGAATTTGAAGACACCTGGCTCCCATTCCGCACGAGAGGATTCTCTCCTTCCTCCTCCTCGCACGCGGAGCACAAACAACAAGCTTCGCATTCGAACACCCCTCAATCGCTATCACTACTCTGATCCCCCAGGAACGCCGCGAACGCCCTCGCAGGCTTCTTCTTGACGACCTCCTCCTCCCCAGATCCCTCGGCGGCGCCACGCTTCTTCCCTCCTCGAAGACCCTCGACAACAGGCGCACCAGCAATCTCCTGCGAGACCGAGAAGGGAGCAAACGAATCAGCGACATCTCGAACGAGGAATCGCTCACGAATGCGAAGGAGGTAGGAGGGGAAGGAAAAACGCACCTTCATCTCCTTCTCCAAAGCCCGCTTCTCCCCAACCGCCGTCGCCTTGGACAAACTCGGCAACTTCCCCTCGGCACCGATCCTGAGTCCTACGTCGGTGAGGAGGCTCTCGAGGCGCGCGATGCGGGTGGTGGCGGGGAGGGTGCGTTCGGCGCCCGTGGCGAGGGTGAAAGGTCGGGAGATCTCTGCGGCTGACAGGAGGGCCTGTGGAGTGGAGTTAGTGGGGAGGTGGGAGGGGAAGGAGCGAGGGGAGAACGGACCTTGAGCTTCTTGATGCGGTCCTCTTCGGCTGGAGTTCCTTTCGGAGCGTCGCCTGGCTTGAGAGGTGCTGCTTTCTTGGTCGGCCTCGACTGCTTCTCCTTGACGACCTTGGCGTCCTTGACGACCTTGGGCTTCTTCTCCTTCTCCTTCTCCTTCCCCTTCGAGCTCCCGACCGGCTTGACGCTCCCCTCCTCCTCGTCGCTCGAAATCGTCTCAGCGCTCTTGTACGCCGCCTTCGTACTCGCCTTGCCCTTGCTCGAAGAGGCTTTCGCCTTCTTGGCGGGCTTGGTGAAGACCTCGTCGACTTCGAGCTGGGATTCCATCGAGGCGTCCTCGTCCTCCTCGCCATTCGCCTCCTCCGCTTCGTCCGCAAAGTCGTCGGAATCTTCGGCTCCACCGGACGGGTCGATCATGTGCATGAAAGTCTGCGTGAGGGGGGGTTAGTGGGGAGCAGGGGGGAGAGGGAGGGAGGACGCACGTCGAGGTTCTTGGACGCGACTCGGTCGTACTTGGTCTTCTTTGGAGGAACCTTTTCAGGAGAGCTTTCCTGCCGCGAACCCAGCGAACCCAGCGAATCAGCTCCCGCTCTTCCCTCCACGCCCTCCGCGCTCAACAACAACAAACTCACCAAGACCCTCTCCGCAACCTCCCTGACCTCCCCCTTGACTTCGCTCCACTCCTCCGCACTGAGAGCGTGCCTTTCCTCCGCTAGCTTGACGCGAATCTGCTTGAGGGAGAGAGGGTCGCCACGAGCTGCGAGAGCGATCGCTTTGGTGCGGGATTTGAGGAGGGAGAGGTCGGGCGGCACTGCGGAGGCGGTGGTTAGAGTCAAGGGAGCAGTGCGGGAGTCTGAGTCTTCTGAACTTACTCGAGGAGCAGTTTGGGTAAGGGAGAGAGAGTTCTCCTGGAATCGAATCGTCCAAGTCGTCGTCGACACTCCGCCGAGCTCAGCACCTCTCTTACTCGTCCCAACCCCTCCTTAACTCCAGACTCTGATCCAATCAACCAACTCTAATCAGAACTACAGCGCCGTAGACTAGCCAACCCGATCCAGCACTTCGTTGGATCCAAGAGGTGAGTTCCAACCCCGCCTTCTACGACGTGTCGACCCCGCTCACTCCCCCTTCTCAACGAGCAGTCATGCCCTACCCCTACTCCGCCCTCGCCGTTATCCGCTACAAGTCACCTCCAGGCTCGACCGACGGCGTCTCGTTCACAAAGGGAGAGCGCGTCACCGTCATCGCTGCTGCTGACGACGACGAGGACTGGCTACGCGGGACGAACGAGGCTGGAGTCGAGGGAGTCTTTCCAGCTCAGTTCGTAGAGGAGATCGAGGAGGAGCTCAAGGTCGTCGAGCCGGAGGAGCCTGTCGTCGTCGAGGCGGCCCCAGTCGACGAGGCTCAAGCGGAGACGCCGAGCTCGACGACCACCGCACCCGTCCAGGAACCAACGCCTACCCCCGCCCCAGCTCCAGCCATCGCCTCTTCAACCCCCACCGCCGCACCCCTCCCCCCGCCCTCTCCCAAGACCTCCCTCTC
>JANGFH010000355.1:4530-25393 GCA_025758715.1 Glaciozyma martinii | reverse complement strand
GAAGAGGCGGCGCAAAGGTGGGAGTCGAAGGGAAGGGGGAGCGAAACTCGTCGCGTCGTCAGGACCAGCGCGAGCGAGATCGGTTGTCGCAGGGAACGCGGGGAAGGTTTCTGCTCGATCAGAAGGGAAATCGCAAGGGGAGGAGGGGGCAGAACAGAGTCGTCAGTTACGAGATCGACGCGTGCGAAAAGGCTCCGCCCTGATTGAGGCGCGACGGCGCGCGTCGCGGTCACCTTCGTACAAAAAGCGCGCGCAGCCTTCGATCTCCTTGCCTGGGCTCCCCAACGCAAGCTTGCTTTCGAGGTTCTAACCCAGGCACGAGCTAAGACTCCCCGCCCCCGATCCCCCTCCCCCCTGGCCAGCTCCATCACACCACGGCTCCCGTCCGTTCTCCTCCCACGAACCCGAGCAAGCTTACATCGTTCGTTCAGGTCCTGTTCGGAGATCGTTCTTGTCGAGTAATAGGAAGAGGAAGCTCGTAACAATCGTGATGGTGTGCCTGGGGAAAGTGCCCGATTAGCTCTGCCCGCCGCCCTCAGAACCACGCCGCTGTCACGCCCAACGGATCGCATCCTTTCCCAAGCCCAACTCCCTGCGTTATCCCTCCTGCCCCAACCCTCACCTTTTGTGCGCGTGAAGAGCTTTTGCCGCAGCCAGATGACCGCTGGAGTTTCCCGTCGCGTGCAAGGTTTGTCGTCGGTTCTGCCGCACAAAGGGAGTTGAGCGGAATGTTGAGAGGTCCCTCTAGTCTTCGCAGCGACGTACGTCGATGCGAGAAGCACGCAAACTCGAAAGATCCTCCTTCGGAGCGCCGTCGAGTCGTGAGAGCTGAGGGTCGTGAGGGACGGGGTCGTGAGTGTAGGGCCGTTAGAGAGCTTGGTCGTGGCGAGCTGAGCTCCCTTTTTTAAGGTGCTGTTGGGCGAGGGCAGCGCGAGGGAAGGAGGGAGAGTGTGATTGCTCTGCGAGGCCTGAGTGCAGTGGCCGCACCGCCCCTTCCCTTTGACCCGATCCTCCGATCAATTTACGTTCAAGAGAAAGAATCCTTCAGGAGAAAGCTGCGAAAGGCTACGAGGGAAGAGGAGAGGGAGGAAGAGGAGTAGCCAACCATTCCTCGCTGCGAACGTCGCTCAGTCAGGCACACGCTCATCTTCTTCCCTTTCTTCCCCGCCATCACAGAAGCACGGCTCCTTTTTCTCGCGCCGTCCCCGTCCTCGAGGCCGTCATTCAATTTACGCGACTAGAGTCCAGAGCACGACCTCTCCCCACGTCTTTCCCGGGGGAGTCTCGACATCGAGCTTCGCAGCCCCAAGCAATGTGACCACCTTCCCTTTGAAGTGACAGGACCTTTGACCCGCTCGAGAAGCGAGGTTGCGACGAGTCCTTTTCACCTAGGAACGGGAACCGCAAGGAGAAGCCAGGGAGAAAGCGACCGATCCACCTCGCCGTCGGTCCGTCTCTCTCGTCCTCGCTCCACATGGCAGTACCAAAAGCGACCT
Organism: Glaciozyma martinii; assembly: GCA_025758715.1. NCBI lineage: Eukaryota > Fungi > Basidiomycota > Microbotryomycetes > Kriegeriales > Camptobasidiaceae > Glaciozyma > Glaciozyma martinii. Next base: position 23,897 of record JANGFH010000355.1, on the reverse strand, counting down.
CCGTGCCTCCGACCCTCGTGAAATTGCACCTTCGTACCTCCTCTAGAGCTCGGTCAACGTCGCACCCTCCTCATCAACCGACAACGCCTTCCACTCGACCTCGATCCCCTCCTTCTTCCACAACTCCTTGATCGCGTTGCCCACTGCGCTCATCTGCGCCGTCGGTCGTACCGTGGCTGCACCCAGGGTGATCTCGGAATCGTCCGTCGTGATTGTGCCGTCCTCGTCGGGAGTTCCGGAGCCGTTCGAGACGAGGGCGAGGATGGTGGGACCGGCGCCCGAGAGGCAGATGCCCAGGAGACCGGGGTGGGTCGTGGGGGTCATGCTGTTGAGGATCTTGGAGAGTCCGGGGATCTGCAAGCGCGAGGAGAGCGAGAAAGCAAAAAGGTCAGTTTATGCGGTGTTTGAAAAAATGTGATAATCGTCTTTCGCGTGTCGCGCGCTCGAGAGGAAAGAGTCGCTTGGAAGCGGAGAGGATGTGGGAGAAAGGAGAGAAAAGGAAGCGCGACTCACAAGTCCTTCGCGCCAGGGCTGGTGGACCTTGTCGCGCATCGCTTCCCAGATGACGTTGGGATCAGGCGTTTCTGCCCCCAGGGACGCAGTCAAGACCGCGAGTCGTTGAAGGTTGAAGACCTGCGCACCGTCAAGGGTTAGCCGACGAGTCCCAACCCCCGCAAATCCCAAAACCTCACCACATCCGCGCGCGAGTAGCTATCAGGCAAAGCTCCCCTCGCCTTGGCCGTCTCGACCTCAAACTTGGGCACGACGACGAGCACTCCAATTCCCTTTCCAAACCCGTACCGCACATGCCTGCCGACGCAAACCGGGGGCTGAGGCGGCTCCTCCTGACCGGGGAGGGGGGGTCCAGCGTCGACGGGGTAGGCGGGGAGGACTTCGGCGAGCGGGATGGACGCGGGCGAGAGTTCTGAGGGGTCGAGGGTGCGAAGGAAGGAGCCCGTGAAGCCTCCTACGAGAGCGGCGGTGATGTTGTCCGGGTGGCGCTCGACCATGAGGGAGTAGTCCTTGATGCGCTCTTCCGAGAGCTTGAGGTCTCCCAGGGCGGAAGCGAGGAGCACGCCTGCGACTACGGCGGAGGCGGACGATCCAAGACCGCGACCAAAGGGGACTTGATTGACGATGTCGATGTTGACGATGGCGGTGGGGAAGGAGAGGTGGTGGGAGAGGAGGACGTAGAGCGCCACGCGCGTGATGAGGTTCTTGTAGGGATCGAGGGGAGCTTCGCCTGCGCCTTCGCCGGCGTAGCTGAGGATGACCTTGCTCGAGGAGGGGGAGGAAGGAGTGAGGGTGACGTTGAGGGTGAGGTGGAGCGAGAGGGCGAGGCCGAGGACGTCGAATCCGGGTCCGATGTTGGCGGACGAGGCTGGGACGCGGATGATCCACTGCTCGGGGAGCTGGTGAGCTGGAGAGTCTCTGGGGAGCGTGAGTGCATGCGTACCTTGCGTTCGCCAGTGGGAGCAGTAGGGGCGACCATGATGCTGGATGAGCTAGCTAAGGTGATCTAGTGGATAGATATCTGCACAGAGTCCTCGTTAGCTCCCGCTGTCCTTGCCTCTTCTCGTGCCCTCCCGCAAAGCCGCACCTTTCGAGACGAGATGATACTGTTTTCTGGGCGGAGCGCAAGAACGTCAGCTTGGGTTCCCGTTCGATTCCTCGTTGCGAGCAGAGTCTCCTCCAGCGCTTCTGCAGGCTCCTTGAGCTGCGGCAACGCGCGGCGCGCGCCCACCCCACCTCCCCTTCTCGTGGCTGCTGTCTCCTCGCGGCAGATGCTTCCCGCTCCGACTGGACTTTCCAGCTCCACCCGCGATCCAATCTCGCCTGAGAAGGCATCTGTCGACTCACTGGATGCAGGTGTAGAGGATCTCGAGCTGTCGAAGGAGTGGGAGAGGCGAGAGGAGGAAAACGGGTGGATAGGCGCCGGAGGAGCTGCAGGAGGCGCTTCAAAGGGCGGCAAGGGTGAAGTCGCTTGAGTTAGAGTGGCTGTGGAGCTCTCTGGTTTCCCTGGTCGTAGTGGAGAGCACAGGTGCGGGAGTGAGCCTGAGTCAAGCGAGGGGGTCGAACCAGATCTCGCCGTGCGCAGAGTTTGATCACACGCCTTCCTCACTCCGCGGACTACTGCAGCTGCTCTTCCAAACCGCTTGAGCAAGGCCCTCGTTCCACTGAAAAACCCCAGAGGAAAGCAGAGGAAAACGCGCCAGACAACAGCAAACTGTCTCCCGGGCCCAAGACGAAGCCGTGGAACCTTGCTCCTCTCTCTCCCTCTTCCGTCCTGAACGCAGGGAGCTGCCGACGACGCGACGCAGGACTCGACGTGAGAAGGATTCGGGATAGATTTCGCAACTTGGGCATTTTGCTTTCGTGCGAAGGTGCTCGAGGATCTTCGAGAGTCACTGGAGAGATGAGGGAGGTTCCAACCTGACGAGGATGCAGACTTGCTCCACCAGCTCTCCTTCTCCCTCGTCGTTAAAAATTCACAACGTCGCTTCAAATTCAACAAGTCTCGCAATCCCCTAGATCCTCGCATAGCTCGAGTACGCCTTCCTGCTCTTGACGGCGTCCGTATCCTTCTGCGTGATCCCCCTGCACTCAACAGCATGGTTGTACCCCAGCCTCGAACGACCATCCGCCCCACCAGCCTTGAAGAAGCTAGGACGCTTGAGGATCGTAACGACGCAAGATCCACCTGCGCTCCTCATCAGCCTCGTTCGAGCAGGGAGAGAGAGAAGGACGTACCGAGACCAAGGTTGTGCGCCATGGCGTAAGCCTCTCGTCCTCCGGCGCCGGGAACGACGCGCTGGTCTTGCATCTCGCCAGCCCATCCCCTCAATTGGTGGCAGAGGTAGAAGGTCATTCCGAGGCCCGTAGCTCCAAGAGGGTGTCCCTGCGACGCCAAACATTAGCTCCCGTTTCGAAAGGAGCGAGGATCGGAAGACGCACCTTGGATTCGAGTCCTCCACTGGGGTTGATGACGAACTTGCCGCCGAACGTGTTGTCGCCTGCGCGCACGAGCTCGTGCGCCTTTCCAGGAGCCGTGAGGCCGAGAGCGTCGTAGACGAGGAGCTCGTTCGCGGCGACTGCGAGGGAGAAGCGTCAGCTGAGGTTCAGCGAGGATGAGAGAGAGGACGCACAGCAGTCGTGCAGCTCGATTACGGAAATGTCGGCAGGCTTGACGCCAGCTGATTTTTCTCACCTCATCAGCTCCCATCCACCCATCCTCGAGAGAGAAAGAAAGAAAGGACGCACCTTGGGTGTAGGCCTGCTTGGCGGCGATGCGAGTCATGTCGGCCTGCAGCGAAGCGGGAAAGTCAGCGAGAGAAGGACGAGCAGGAGAACGAGGAACACACGCCAGTCAACTCAATCGGGCTGCGGTCGTCAAAGAGGTGAGGCGAGTCGGTCGCCATTCCTTGCCCAACGATCTCGATCGCCTGGTTCTCCAAGCCGTGCTTCCGAACGAAATCCTCGGACGCGATGATGGCGCAGGCTCCACCATCCGATGTCGGGCAGGCCATTCCGCGAGTGAGCTTGTCGGTGACCTTCTTGTCGGCGAGAACTTGCTCCGTCGTCATCGAATTTCGAAACTGAGAGTAGGGGTTCACGACGCTGTGCTGGTGGTTCTTCGCCGCTGCGAAGGCACGAAGTTTATAAGCGACGCCGAGCTCGAGTGGGCGAGGGGACGCACCGATAGCAGCAACATCAGTCCAGGTAGCTCCGTAGCGCTGGCAGTACTCCTCGGCTCCGTTCGCAAAGATCTGAGCCGCGAAAGGACCTTGAGTGACTCCGACAACCTCCTTGGTGAGATCGAGCGTCTTGCTGAGAGGGTCGACGCGGTCCTTGAAGTTGGAAGCGAGAGAACCGGGGTTCATCTTCTCGAATCCGACAGCCATGGAGCACTCGTTGATGCCAGTGGCGACGTTCTGGCGAGCGAGGTAGAGCGCCGAGGAGCCGCTGTTGGAGCGAAAAGGTCAGCAACAGCACAGGCGAGTCTGACGAGGGTGGAACTTGCGTGCTGCAGTTGTTGTTGACGTTGACGATGGGGATGCTAGTCATTCCGAGAGCGTAGAGACCGCGTTGACCGCAAGCACTGTCCTGAGGAGAAACGCGGTTGTTAGCTCCTTGGTTTTCGCTTTCCCTCTCAGCCGACTCACTCCATAAACGTATCCAGCGAACGCGCTCTCAACTTCGTCGTAGTTGACGCCAGCATCGAGTAGCGCCTTCGTAGCAGCCTCAGCACACAGCCTTTTAGGAGAAAGTCAGCGCTGGTCACGGGGGCTGAGAGGCCGAGTGGGAGAAGGGAGGACGGCGTGAGAGTGGTGTTGGAGAGGGAGAGGGAGGCTAGAGCTGGTAAGAGGGGCGGGAGGGAGTGCTCACTCGGGGTAGTCGACGCGGCCACGAGGCCTCTCAAAGGCCGTCATTCCCACGCCCACGATGAAGGTCTTGCGAAGAGTTGGTGCCATAGTACTAGGGAGAAGGTGGGGATTGAGTTGGGAGGTGTTGGTGAGGGTGAGGGTGTTGGTGAGGGTGCGGTTGGCTGTGCGACGTCGGCGTCAGTTTCCAGAGAGCGGAAGAGGAGTACCAGGCTTGTGTACTTACTGGGGAAGTCGTCGAGTGCGGTTGCGGAGAGAAGGAGAGCAGCCGGGCGGACCAACCCAAAGAGGGAGCGGGTCTCGCTCTTTCAGTGACCGGCCGAAGACTCTACCAAATTTGGTAGCAACCTTCTCGAGATAGGAGCCTCGATTCCCTCCTCCTCGAAAATGACTCGAGATTCGCTCGAATCTGCGGCGCCAGAGGTCAGAGAGCGTCCAAGGCTACTCCTTTGCCTGTGCTGACCACCTGTTGCAGCGGACCCCCCGCTCCTCGCTTGCTCCAGAGCTGGTCCTTCGCATCCTCGAGCTCAGTCGCGACCACGACAAGACGAGTCCCCGCACGAGCAACCCGAGGAGAGACTACCCCAACCTCCGCAACTACTCCCTCGTCGCGCGTAGCTGGACTGCTCCTGCGCAGCTTCTGCTCTCGCGGTACATGGTTTTACGGACGGAGCGCGAAGCGAGGGGTTGGCTGGAGCAGCAGGCCCAGCATCCGACCAGGACGGAAGAGCTGTGGCTCTTTCCCCACCCCTCAATCGACTCTACCGTGCTACGTGCCGTCGTCGACGCCTGCGTGGAATTGCAGTGTCTGGCGCTGTCGAGCGAGGTCACCGCGGCGAATGAGCTGCTGTCCTGCTCGAGTCTCGCAGGTGCGTTCGTTTCTAACGCAAAAAAGGACTTGCTAACCTCTCTCATCTTGAAGGACTGGAGGAACTCCGCATCTCAAACCCCTCCGTGACCACTGGCGGCATCCAGCCTCGGTTCCACCTCTCCTCGCTGTCGCTCACCTCCGCCAAAATCGACCCAACTCTCATCCTCCCCCTCTTCGCTACTTCAGCCCACACTCTCCAAACCCTCGTTCTGCCCCTCTCCTGGGAAGTGGAACCCTTCGTCGACGCCCTCGTCGAGCACTTCCCCCTCGTCGCGTCCTCCCTTCGACATTTCCGCGTCCAAGAAGGCTACGCACGCCTCGATCCACTCCTCAAATCATGCACCCTTCGATCCCTCATCATCGACACCAGTACTCGACCCTCGGAAGCGCACAGCATGCTCTCCGCACTCCCCACCTCGCTGCACACCGTGCGAGTGGAAGAGCTGGGAAGGGGCTATCGACAGTTGTGCTGGATGTACGACGCCATCGTCGAGTGCTTGGATTGCCCGAGTCTGCGGGGTCTGAAGCGGTTTGAGACGGTCGAGGACGAGTGGCCGGCGTCGAGGACCTTTTCGCTCGATCCGCAGTGGGAGGTCGCATTGCTGGCGAAGGGGGTGGAGGTCGTCAAGCTACCTTTTATGTGCGTGCTTCTCTCTCCTCTCGGCTTTGGACTGGGTCTCTGACCCTTGCTTTGCAGTCCAGCGAGGAGGAATTGAAACCGCGCTCAGCTCTCAGGCTCTCCGCCTTCTGAAACTTCGTTGACTCTTTTCCCCTCTGCCTAGAGCTACACTGCCTGCGCTGATTCGCCGAGGAACTGCGTGGAGTCCGTTTTTTGCCACTTCAGCTTGCCTTTGTCTGCTCTCTTTCTCTTTCTCACGGCCAACATGCAGTTTGAGCCTCAACCTCGCTGGCAGAACTTCAAGTACTACAGCATCAGCAAGACCCACGGTGGTCAGATGTCGACCTCTCGCCACTTTCCCGGCGGCGATTGGAGACTCCGCTACAATCTCGCACTCATCAAGTTTGCGAGCCCCCATCAGGCACATTGGGGTCGTGAGCTATTTTACCTGCATTTCGTTTGCTTTGAGCCGACGTCTACGTCTCGTGCAGTCCTCATTCGAGCTCAAGGCGTCGAGCGCGGAGAGATTCATCATGTGGTTGATCCGGACGCGAACAGCGGAGAGACGTACATGAAGTACGAGTTCGCTTTTGGCGCTTGCCCTGAGGACTCGGACAAACTCGCGTCGTGCGAGACTCTTGGATCCTTCCCAGGCTCCAACCTCCAGATGGTCCGCCACATTCTCGAAGGCGTCTTACCGCCCCACCCCGACGTCGGCAACTGCCAGGATTGGGTCGCTGAAGGCCTCGACGACCTTGCGGCGTGCGATCTGGTCATCACTCGTCAGGTTGCGCAGCGAGTGAGGGAGGAGATCGAGCCGAAACCTCGACTTTCTCGACCTCTCTCCTGACCGACCTCGTCGCTGAGAATGGTTTGGTTTCCTCGTCTGTCCTTTGAGCTTAGCTGACGATTTACTTTCCAGTCTATTCCTGTTCGTCTTGAATCGAAGGAGCGAGGGATTTCGAGCAGAGGAAGACGGGGGAGGAGGTAGCGAGGTGGCCGAGGTTGCGAAGGCTGCAAGAAGCTGGGTTCCCGCTTGCGCACTGGCCAAGATCGCGCCCGTACCGGTGAAGGGAGCAACAACAGCTTCTCTGGATGCACAGTGTCATCATCACAAGTGCCTTTGAGTCTGCTAGATCTGAAGCGGTTCGAGACGGCGAGGATGAGTGGCCGGCGCGAGGACCTTTTCCTTGGATCTGCGGTGGAAGGTCGATCCTGGCGAGGGGTTTGGTGATCGTCAAGATAACTTCTATGTGCGTATTTTTTTTCCGTTCTGCCTCGAGTCTGACGCAGAGATCTCGCAAGCAAGCGTTGCTGAAACTTCGCAGTTGCTCCTCGCTTCCCTCGTCGCTGCGGGGTTCTTCTCCCTCACTTCTGAGCTGTGAGGCTATTTCAAGAAACTTTCGACATGCTCTACTCTTTTCGTCACCGATGGGCTGCTTCCATCGACTTTGACAGTGCGCGTGCGCCGCGGACATACTCGCTTCTCTTTCCCGTTTCCAGTTCTCTGTCCGACCACCACTCAGATGCAGTTCGTTCCTCAGCCTCGTTGGAAGGACTTGGAGTACTACAGCATCGGCAAATTGGATGGAGGCCGCCGCGACACCTCTCAGGGTCATCCCGTCCGGGAGCACCTTGTTCACGAGCTTGCGCTCGTCAAGTACTCGAGCTTCAGTGCAGCCCACTGGTGTCGTGAGTTCCTTCTTTTTCAAGCTTCGCGTTGTACTGATGAAACCTTACAGTCTTAATCCGAGCACAAGGAGAGTGGCGCGGCGAGATCCACCACGCTGTCGACGGAGAACGGCCTCTGCAAATGCGGTACGAGTTCGCCTACGGCGCTCGTCCTGAGGACTCCACCACCTACGACAAGCAAGAAATCCTCGGGACGTTTCCAGGAGCGTATCTCTGGCATGTCCGCCAAATCCTCGAGGGCGTCCCAGCTCCGTCTCCTCGGGATTCCGAGCGCCGCAATTGCCAAGATTGGGTTACGGAGGCGCTCGAGGCCATCTTGGCTTACCCTTACCACCTCGTCGATGGTCTCACCGAGCAGGAGACGAGGCGAGTGAGAGAAGAGATTGAGCCGAAACCTCCCACATCTCAGCTTCCGGCTCGCTTTGCTGCGTACTACCAGCAGTAAAGGTACGCTCTTTCGCACCTGTTTGCTCCGACTAGAGCTGATACTTTGCATCCAGGTCGGGAGGGAGGGACAAGGGAACGCGAAAATGGACCCTCGGAGGGACGGACTGCGAGGAATGCAGGATTTTGGCGTTTTCTGTTTGGCGCTGCTCGTAGAGAGATCCTGCTTTCCTCTGTTTCTCTACTGTTTTGCTGCTAAAAGCCGCTCGTAGCGGTGCACCTACCTCTCCGAAGCGGTGCTGGAGAGGACGAAAGTGGCGCCTCAGGCAAGGGGTGCCTCCCTGCTCCTCTCTCCTCCCTCGAAGCGTGATGGAGTACTACAGCCTCTGCTCGGGCGGAATCATCTCCAACTCATCCCTCTCCGCTCCCATCCCCTCGTGCTCGACGCTCTCCCTCTACCGAGTCCGCTACATCAACCTGACAGCCGCTCACTGGGCTCGTGCGTCCCTCCTCCTCTCCAGCTCCCCAACCTAACCCCTCCTCATAGTCTTCATCCGACCTAACGAAGGATCTACCGAGTACGGAGAACAGCACCACGTCATCGACGGCCTCCAAGTGCCCCGCGACATGACCTACCAATTCGCCTCTCCCGTCCTTCCCTCCGCCGCCCTAACCCCCTTCGACGCATACGATTTCGTCTGAAAATTCCCCACTGCTTTCTTACCCGACGTGCGGAGGATCCTAGAGGGGATCGTCGTGCCTTCGTCGGCGGACGAGGTGCCGAGGAACTGCCAGGATTTCGTGGTGGAGGGATTGGAGGGGTTGTTGAGCTTGGGGATTGGGAGTAGGGAGAGGCTGGAGAGGATGAGGGGGGAGATTGAGGAGAAACCGAAATTGCTGCCGGCGAGCGCGAGTGAGAGGTTGAGTAGACCGTTGAAGAAGGGACAGTAGGGTGAGCGAGGCTTGCTGGTCCTGGTTTTGGTGGGAACTGAGACGCTTGCAGAGATTGGGGATTTGACTGAGCTAGCAGGGCAACAGGGGAAGCAGGAGCAGAGATAGAATTCGGGCGCAATAAATGAAGCGAAGCGAACCTTCGCAAGATTCTCCTCGTTCGCTGCTCAACACGAAAACTGCTGTCCATCATTCCAGTGTCCATCCTCTCCTCCAACCCTACCCACTCCCCCTCCCCCCCCTCCTCATCCACAACAACCCCCCCGCCCCTCACCTCCCTCCACCTCGGACTCCACTCCTCGCTCCCCGTCGCGCTCTCCAAAAGGCTCACCGCACTACTCAACTCCTCCTCCCTCGACATCTGATCCCCCTTCCTGCTCTTCCAACGCCCGAGCTTGCAGAGAGGCGAATACCGCTTCGAGTCAAAAGGGGATTCCTCGGGAGTGAGGGCCGAGGCGGGGGAGGGCGTCGAGGGGGAGAATTGGGAGGAGGGGAGGAGAGCTGNNGGGGGGGGGCGTGGGGGGGGAGATTTGGGGGGGGGGGGGGAGAGCTGGGAAAGAGGGGGGAGAGGAGGAGGGGATTGCGAGGCGGTGTTTGGGCGGGGGGGGGCGTGGAGGGGTCGGAGGGAGCGGGAGGAGGTGGGGAGTGGAATCGGTGGGAGTGGCGAGAGGGGTTTGAGCCTCGACGATGCGGAGAACAACGTCCTTTGCTCCTGTAGGAGAGGTGTTGAGGAGGGGAAGGCGGACGATGATGCTTTGTGGACCTGAGCCAGGGGCTGGGCGAAGGAGGAGAGGTCGAAGAGGGGGGCGAGAGGGCGTGCGAAGGGGTCGAGGAAGGATGTAGGTGTGCCGGCGGGGATTGAGGGAGGGAGGAGTAGGGGCTGGGTACTCGGAGGTTCTTCTGCGGTCGTCGAGGGAGGTAGGGTCGAGGGAGGCGTGGTACGAGGTGAGCGCCGAGGCGAACTGGGTGGCAGCTTCGTGCGCGAGCTGGACTGCTCGAACGTCGTCCGCTGGGAGGTCAAAGTCGAAATCGCCTTGGTGAGGGTGATGAGGCAAGTACATCGTGATACTCGGGACACTCCGCTTCCCCACGTTTCCAGCGAGCGAGGACGACGCAGCGAGGCGGATCGCCATTCCTTCGACGAAAGCCCTCGACGCCTCCTTCTGCTCTCCCTCGCTCAGCTGTCCACCTAGACGTCCTACGACATCCGCACTGACGAATGCCACGGCATCGACTCCTTCCCTCAGGAGCTCGTCCAGGGGTCCACTCTGCATTGCACGGAGAAGGCTCGATCGAAGGGAGGAGGTGGCGAGGGAGAGGGAGAGTCGGTTTGGCGTGAAGGGTACGTGGTGAACATGAACGATCGCTCCTGCTTCGCGAAAGAGCTGGAGAACGATTGATCGTGCGGGGGTGTCCGAGCCAATCGAGTCCGAGGGAGCGAGGAGGAGGATGTGGAGTTCGACTCTTGGGCGGCGGGAGGGGAGGTCCTTGGAGTCGAGGTTGATTCGCTGGGTGAAGGAGGTACGTGGACGGCGAGAGAGACACTTGATAATGTCCAGTCCTGCCCGCCGGAGTTGAGTGTCGAACGAGCTGGCGACGAGGAGCCCTTGTGATCGAGAGGAGGTGCTGGGAGAGGTGGGGGAGGAAGGGGGTACGGGAGATCGAATACGTTGAGCTCGTGTTAGAGGAACCATCGTGTAGCGCTGTGTACACCGAGGCGTGGTTAGCAAGGTGCGCGAGGACTCTCGGAGAGGGGGGGGCGAAAGTTGACGCACCCTGGGGTTCGAAGTAGCGTCCTTGAGTGCTCGAGCAGTTGCTTGAGTAGAAAGCAGCTCGAAAGGGGAACAGGGAACGCAGATGCACAACAGGCGAGAGCTTGGCTCACAGCCTTGAACACAGCCGAGGAGCAACCGGGAAAGTTTGAAGTCGAACTCAAACTGTGAAACTCTCACTCGCGCGACCAGCCCAGCTCGAGCCTCGGGGGCGGCACGTTCTCTCCCTCCTCCCCCTCTGCGTGCTGAACTCGGATACTGCGTACGAACGTGTCTGAATGCTGCTCCTGGCAGTGCAGAACGTCGTGAGTCGAGGCTGCTCTTCTTCCTTCAATCCCTCTCCACTCGATCTCCTGCTCACCTTTAGTCACTCCTTTCGAGATGCTCGCGCCAGTCTACTTCGCTGCTTCGCTCATAGCGCTTGGAACCAGCCCCGTCAGCGTGGTGGGAACCAAGCCGAGCACGCACAAGACGCACGTGTTCACGCCGACGAACTATACTGTTGTTCCCAACTGTGAGCAGCCTCCCTTTCGAGCCACTCTGGAGCTGGACTGATCCCCCTTCCGTCCCCAGTCTTTATTCAGGTTTGTCGTCGCTTTCACCGGAGTGAGAAGCAACCGCTGACGTTGCATAGGACTCGCCCTCCTTCAACGCCACTGGCTACAACGTCCTCAACGACTCGTTCGGTCTGCTCGACAAGTCTGCGTCTCGCTGGAAGAAGTTCACCGCCCATATTGACAACCTCAACGCCAAAGCCGACAAGAACACGGCGTACAAGGTCGTCTTCATCGCAAGACACGGGCAGGGATACCACAAGTGCGTTCTGGCTCTCTCTCTCGACCCATTCGCAAGCTCACCGTACTCTTCGCAGTGCCGCCGAGACCAAGTACGGGAAAGCTGCTTGGGACTGTGAGCTCGATTCGAAATCGCGCGGTGACCGACCACTGACGAACCTCACCCAGGCAACTGGAGCCTGCTCACGACCGACAACAACATGACTGTCCGCTCCTTCTTCCCTCCACTCCGCTAACCCCTTCTAAACCTCGGCTTTCTTGCAGTGGGGACCTGACGCGAAGCTCACTCCCGACGGCATCGTTCAGGCCGAACTCGTGAACGCTGCCTGGAAGAAGGAGCTCAAGGCCGGAGTTCCGCTCCCCCAGACGCTCTACTCGTCTCCCCTCAGTCGCTCGGCTTCGACTCTCAGCATCACCTGGCGCGACATTCTCATCAAGCAGGGAATGAAGCCTATCTTCAAGGAGCACCTCCGGTGCGTCTTTTCCTGCGAACCTCGAGGACGGCTTCTGACTTCGCAGGGTCCTCGCAGCGAATCCGTAGGGCTTCATACGTGCGACCAGAGGAACAGCAAGAACTACCTCCGGAAGGCGTACCCGAACTTTGTTTTCGAGACTCCCTTCTCGGAGCACGTTCGTCTCCTCCCCCCGCACCCCTTCTCCCGCTTACTCTTCCCTTCCACCAGGACCAGCTCTGGGACCCAGTCTACCAGGAATCAAGCGCTCAAGAAGCTCTCCGTCTTCAACAGCTTCTCAACCAAGTCCGTCCCTCCCCCCTCCGCATCTGCACGACCTAATCACTCGCACAGATCTTCGCTACCGACCCCGCCACCTTCATCTCCATCACCGCTCATTCGGGAGTCATCAACGCCTTCTTCGCCGCTATCAATCACAAGCGGTTCTCCGTCCAAACCGGTGGACTCGTCCCCGTCGTTATCAAGGCAGTCGGGTGCGTGGTCCTTTCTCCTCCCTTCCGTCGAACGGAACTGAGCCAGAGCGCAGACATCCTTCGGCGACGAATGCGCTTCTGGTGGGTGGGCACAGTCAGACGGCTCCGGCTTGCACGGCGACGGCGGTGCGGAGGAGGCATTAGGAACGGAGGACGCAGCTCTTTAATATTGTACTCCCTCGCAAGGTCCACGAGCAGCGAGAGACCCAGAGAGCAAAATCGACCGAGCAGATCCACCCCAACCCCACCACCTCAAAGATGCTGCAGAAACCGTCACTACATTACGTCCCAAACCCCTCCCCGCAACTCCTCTACGCTCCATCGATCCTCTCGACCTCAAAGAGGACGAAATCGAGGTACTCGCCCTCCAAAACCGTCGCGTACTCTCCGACCGGCGCCTCCTCGTCAGTCCCCTTCGCCGCTTTGGTCCTCCTCGACACGGGAGAAACGATCTTGAAGTGCTCCGTGAGCGCCGACGCGAGCTTGGTCGCTTGCTTGGGTTCTGGCTGTCGAGTGGAAAGGGGTTAGTGAGTGTTGGGAGAAGGGGGAGAGAGGACGGACCTTGAGGATCGTGCCGAAGTAGTTTGCGGGTAGGCCGTAGCGGAGGACGCTCTCGATGTAGGCTCGCACGATCTTGAGGTGGACGAGGACTTGGAAGATCTCGGAGAAGTTGATGCGGGAGAGGCGGAGGAGGTCCGTCTGTGGATTTCTCAGGGTTAGTCGGAGCGAGGGAGGGGAGGGAGGAGACGAACCCATAGCTCCTTCTCTTGTACTTCTAGCGCTGCGAGCTCGACGCGCTGCTTCTCCATCGCTTCCTCGTCGTAGGTGAAGTCTCGCACGATGAACCTGCGTCCGGCGTTAACTCTGCTCGACGGGTAGGATCTGGGAGCGGATACGTACTTGTTCTCGCGGCACTTCTGAGCAAACTCGTCCCGAACGCGACGGAAGATGGCGACGCTGAAGAGGACAAAGTCCTCGTCGGAGGCGAGCTTGCTGTAGGAGCAGCGAAGGGGATCAGAGAAGGCTTTTCGCGAGGGGTGAGAGTACGCACGTTGAGGATCTGGGGACGACCATCTGGGACAATCGCTCGTAGCTTGTCTCCCATTCCTTGACCGAGTTCCTGGAGAGGAGGAGGAGGAGAGAGGTCAGCGGGCAAGCTGGAAAGCGCGCAGGGCTGCGAACGCACTTTGGCACGGCAACGAGGACCGTCTCGAGGTACTCTGACTCATTCGTCCCAGCAAAGTCCTCGGCAGACACGACGTCTGCGAGACTCCTGATCGAAAGGTTCCCCCTGTCAAGCGCACAACCAAGTCAGCTCCAGCTCTCCACGACTCCTCGAGCCATCCAGGGAAACCAGACGCACATCTTCTTCCTCGCCGCAGCAGATAGCTGTCCCTTGACCAGCATGTACTGGGCCGTCTTGTTCCTCTGAGCATTCTCAATGCTCCCAACCTCCTTAACCAGCACCTCAATCACCTCTGCCAAGCTCTTGCTCTCCGTCCTATACTTGCTCCTGTTCCACTCCCACTTCTTCTCCCCAGGTCCTTGAGGGAACAGGTAGTCGAGGTAAGGGCGACCGTCGTCGATGACGAGGTGGGAACTGAGAGGGGAGGAACGGTCCGCGATGCCTGCGACGGTCGAAGGGGCGATGAGGGAGCGGATCGTGTCGACGGTTTTGGAGAGGGCGGCAGTCGTGGTAGGGTCGTGCTTGGCGAGGGATTCGGAGAGGGTGAGGAGGGAGGAAAGGGTGCCAGTCTGTGTTGAGGAGGTGGGTCAGTCGGGTCCTTGGTCCAGCTTGAACTTGGGACTCGTGGCAGGGTGAGAGGTCTAGAGAGTGCCCGAGTGAAACGCTGCTTGACTGTCCCTCTGCGTAGAGCAACGCCTCAGGGCAGTCTCCCCCTCTTATCGTCGTCGTCCACCTCCAACGCATCACTAGCAAGCCCCTAACCCAACCCCGTCCATCCAGTCCGCGCCTACCTCCCAGACGTGCCCATACGATCCATAAAGCGTACCTTGAACTCGGGGAACTCGAACGGAACCGCCTCGCCTAGCTTGCCCCCGCGTCCCAGCAAGCTGCTGGCGTTGACGCCCGCTTTGGCGTTCCCGATGACGACTTCGAGGTCTTCGAGCTGCTCGTCTGGAGAAGAGTCGACGGGTGCGGTTACGATCCAGAGGCTGTTCTGGCTCGGCATCTTTGAGGGAGAACGGGAGGAGGGAAGGAGGCGCGCGACGAGTTGACCTCCTCGACCTCGACAGCCTGCCCTCTTGCCTCTCTTCCACCAGCTCTCCGTTATAACACTGCGCCCAAACATACTCGAGGACGTCCAGCTCACAGGCCACACCGCCAGCGCCAACGTCGACCGAACCCAGCAACCACCTTCCCCGAGTTGTTGATCTCACTCGCCAGCTCGTCTCAATGGCCTCACGACCCTCTAAACGAATCAAGCTCGATTCGACCATCCTCCTTTCCCACTCGGCCACCACCACGCGACTCCTCTCTCGCCTCTCCAAGCCTTCCCTCCTCTCGCTCGCCCTCTCCTGGCTCAAGGAGCTTCACCCGGTCGCGCACCGCGACAAACGAGCTCGCCGGGACGAGGAGCAGGAGGAGAGCGATGAGAGCGAGGAAGAGGACGCGGAGGAAGGAAGCTTGAGGAGCGTGTACGAGCGGATGCGGGACGATGCAGCGGTTGGGAAGGCGCGTGTTGTCAGACAGATTGAGACGGACTGGGTGAGTCCAATCCAGCCAGGTGGAGACCAGAGCTAACGACTTGAGTGCCGTAGAAGGACGGGCTCACCTATCGTCAACTAGCTCAGCTCGACGTTCAGTGTGAGAACGCGTTCTTGTTGTTTCGCGTCGACTCCTCCGCTGAACTTGCTCTCGCGCGTCCACAGACTTCAAGGACAAGCCTACTTCGCGTTCCTGGACGGCGTACCAGCTCATCCACAGTACGTTCCCGATCTCGCCCCCCGGAGCTCTTTCTCAACCCCATCGCCAGGCACCTCGACTCCCAGCTACCCGACCCCAGCGCAGCTCCTCACCCGACTCCGAACCGCCTTGACGCCCTACCACAGCCACGTTCGTCCTTGTTTCCTCCCAGCGAGCCTCACTAACCCCCACACAGCACCTCCACCTCGAACCAACTCCCCAACTCCTCACTCTCCGCCTCCAACTCCTCCCCTTAACTCCTCTCTCCCCCCTCCCTCCCGCGCTCCTCATCCTCGTCCTCCCTTCAACGCCCTACATCCTCCTTCCACCTCTTTCCACCGCCTTCTCTCCCATCCTCCTCCAGTGCCTCTGTTCGGCATTGTCGACCCCGCCAGCGAGCGAGGTGAGGGAGCTGCAGTTGAAGGGGAAGGATTGGAGGGGGCTGAGGGAGATGCTTTTGGGGATGATGAGTAGTGGGGGGATGAGCAAGTGGCGGAAAGGGAGGGGAGAGGGTGGAGGACCGTTGGTTCCTGAGGGACGGAGGGTCGTCGTGGATGGTGAGTGTCCTCGTGCGATGCGCGCGAGCGAAGCTGATTCCCGTACTCAGATTCGAAGGGAGATGCGTATGTCGAGGGAGAGGCCGGGAGGGATGTCAGGATGGATGACGACCATCTCAAGAAGGAGAGAGATCAGGAAGTCGGCGACATCTTTGGTCGCGAGGATCTTCCCGTCCTCGAGCGATTGGACTACGAGGTCCGTCCTACCCCTCCCCCCCCCGTCGAAACGTACTCACCAACCCCGCAGATCCACCTTCCCTACCCCCATCCCGACCCCGAGGAACCCTCACCGCCATCCTTGATGCGGTTCGAAGGGACCCACGTTCTACAGGGCCTCAAGGCGATGGTCGAGCAGGGGTTTGCGGACGATGGACTGCCCGAGTGGTTGGGTCAGATCGCGAAGGAGGGGAGGAACGCGTTGCAGGTTGGCCGACCGGCGGAGAGTTGAAGTTGCGGAATCCATCTCGTTCTTTGTTGTCGCTCTCTCGCGCTCGCTGCCCCTGCTCTCGCGCAAGATGCCTCTGGAATGTACAAATGTTTTCAAAGACAGCAATCGAACGAAAATATGAAGCCTTCCCCCGAACGTCGAACCTCCCCCTACTCGTACTTCCTCTCCGACTCATTGCAAGCCTCGACGAGCGCTCCCCTGCCACCGTTATCGAGGATCTCGCTAACGATATACTTGAGGCTCTCGCAACTGCGCCACCATCCGAAATCAGCTCCATGCTCCCCGCGACCGAAACCACAAGAAAGGACTCACTCGACACTCCCGAAAATAACCTCGACCTCGCACCCAACTCCCTGCACCACCGCCTCTAACTCGGCCGGCCTCCTCTCCTCCTCAGTCACCAACTCCTCCCCCGTCAATTCAAACCCGACGACGAACGTCGCCTTGTTCCTCGGAACATGAACCTCGGCTTGAACCCTCAGGACGTCCTGCCCCGATTCCTCGTTCTTGTACACGCGGCAAGTCGTCGGGAAACGAAGGCGGACGAGAGAGATTTCTCGACGGAGTCGACGGGAGGAGGTCCAGAGTCCTGCGATGCGGTTCAGGATCGACTGTACGAAACGCTCGTTAGCTCTCGCCCAGGGAAGAAGGAGGGAGGGGGACGAACTCGGGGCGCGCGACTTTGTCCCTCTGGAGCCTCGTTGAGAACCCAATCGATGTTGGCGACGACTTTGGCAAAGAGGAACGCCGTGACGTCCGCGTTGAGTTTCGTCGCGTGCACGGTCGGGACGAGGGAGAAGGTCGCGCTGTCGACGAGTCCGTTGGCGAGGAAGAGCTTGACGTCGAACTGGCCGAGGTGGCGTAGCTGGACCGACTTGCCGGTAAAGCGTACGAGGTCCCAGCCGTGGAGGTGCTGCAGGGCGTCGTACTCGGCTACATGCGTTCGTCAGTGCCGTCTCAGCGAGGAGGGGGGAGAGAGACGGACCCTTGAGACGGAAGACCTCTGCCTTGGTGAAGCAGCGACCTTGCTCGAGCTTCGTCTGCAGATCATCCCGCTCGACCGTCATCCGCGCTTCCTGGATCGCGAGCTCCTCCGCCTTGGTCGTGAGGCCCGCGAGCTGCTCCTTGACTTCGGCACTGTGGCGCTCGTGAATCTGCAGCTGCTCACTGCTCGCACCACATCAGCAAAGTCCACGTCGCAGGAGAAGGAGGAACGCACGCTTGCTCGACGATCGCTCCATGAAGCTCTGCGAGGTGGTCCTGATCGCACGCAGAGAGTTCGAGATCCCTGTTGCGCTCCTCGTGCAGTTCGGCCAACAACGCCGCGCGACGTTCCTGCAATCCGGGAAGGACGTCCGCGAACGCAGTCTCCTCGACGATGGCGTTATCCTGCTCTCGCGTCGTTAGACTCTGCCTTCGAGGAGCGAGCGAAAGAGGAACGCACGGCGCGAAGCCCCTCGAGGTTCTCCTCCATCACTTCGATGATGGACTGGTGGTTACTCGACCTGCACTCGTTCCACTCGATCCTTCCAACGAGGTAATAGTGCGCCTTGATCATCCTGAACTGACTCTGTACCACCAAACCCCATCAGCACTCCCTCCCGCACGAAGAGGACAAAGAAAAGACGAACCTGCATAATCGCACGATGCGCTTCGCTCGCCGACGACCACTCGACAAAGACCTTTGGCTGCTCATGCTGCAGCGCCTCGTCGCATTCCGCGAGAGAAGCCATGGCGCTATGAATCTCCTCCTGCAACCTCGATTGGTCCTGCGCGACCCACACCATCAGCTTCGGGGCTCGAACGACAGGAAGGAACCACGCACCGATTGGTACAGCTGGTGGAAGAGACTCTTGCACCCTCCCGCGACCGCCAGATCCGCAAACGTCGGTGGCCCACTCGCTGTTCAACTCGTCAGTTCCCTTCTTCCCAACGCCAAAGGGACGAGAACGCGTACCATCCCTCCCCATCCCCGTCGGCGCTACGCTCTTCCTCCTCTTGTTCCCCAGATCGACCCCCGTCATCCCCAGCACATCCTTCATGAACCCCGTCCCCGTCGCCTCAAAGAACTCATTCAAGCTCCTAATCGCCCTAACCTCCTGCTCCCCAAAAAGAAAACACTCATCAGCACATCCCCAAAACGCCACCACGAGAAACAGGAAACGCACCTCCTCCCCTTCATACCCAAACGAACTCCCAGTCGTATCCTCCTCCACCTCG
Source organism: Glaciozyma martinii (assembly GCA_025758715.1). Lineage (NCBI taxonomy): Eukaryota > Fungi > Basidiomycota > Microbotryomycetes > Kriegeriales > Camptobasidiaceae > Glaciozyma > Glaciozyma martinii. The sequence continues at coordinate 5,335 of JANGFH010000355.1, read as the reverse complement.
AGCCCTCTCAACTGGTTGACCCTCTGCGCCGCTCCGGCCAATTGAGCCTGGACGATCCCGCGAATGTTCATGCTTCCTCCGGGGGTTCGACGTGCCGACATGGGTGCGAGAGTCGTAGGGACGTACGACCTCGGGGTCGTGGGCTTCGAGGGGGTGGTGCTGCGGAGGGGAGTCGTCGCGCGGATAGGAGTGGTCGATCTGAGGGGAGTGGTCGAGCGGAGAGGCGTGGTGGTTCGGAGAGGGGTGGTAGAACGAGCGTGGACGATAGGCTTCGTCGGAGAGCGCGAGCGAGATCGCGCGCGGGGAGGCGTCGACATGGCCGCTTGCTGCGAAGCGAGCGCCGCCAGTGCCGGCGGGAGCTTTCGCGGGCTCGTAGTCGGTAGCTGGACCTTCCTTGGGCTCGTGTTGATCGGTGCTGGGGCGGGATGGTTCGGGGGGAGGGGTGCGCGACGCGGGGAACCGCGGTAGGGGGAGGCGAGGAGGGCGGGGGAGGCGCCTGAGAGGGATTGGCGCGCGAAGAGGGCGGCTTGGAGTCGGGCTGAAGGGGTCGAGGGAGTTGGGATGCCTGGGTGGGAGGTGATGGGAGTGACGGCGGTGGGGAGAGGGAGAGCGATGGGAGCGGAGAGGAGGATCCCGCCGTAGGAAGTCGCTTCGTCCATCGCGGTCGTCGCATCCTCCATGTCGACCGTGTCGTCGTCGTTCTCGTCGTCGTCGACAGAAGCATCGGCGGCAGCGAACTCGGTCGTCTGGTCCATGTCCATCGTCTTCTCTCCCGAATCGACGTCGTCGTCCTCTTCCTCGTCGT
>JANGFH010000354.1:0-37930 GCA_025758715.1 Glaciozyma martinii | reverse complement strand
CAAGTCACGGCGAAACGAGTCCTCCTTTGCAGATTTTGTAGATGAGATGCTATTCTACAGGATACTCACCAGAAGCAATCTCAAACAAGACGTTGCGCGGGCGCAAGACGAGGAAGAAACCAAATTTATAAAAACCGACCAAGAACCGGGCCAATGATGGTAGCTTCCCCCGGGACGGGAAGGAGGGCCGCGAGAGCAGAAGTGCACCGGGTTCCGGTCAGTCCTCCCCTGAGCAGACCCTCCCTCGTCCCCTCGCTCCCTCCCTCCTCAAGCCTCCTCCATCAGCACGCACTCGCTGCGCGCAGTACATTTAAGCCAAGGCTGCGCGGCTCAGCGGAAGCACCCGGCCGGAAAGAGCAGCAGCGGGCAGGTCTGGAACAATCGTTGATCCGTTGAGAACCTGCCTGTTCGGGCCACCTGGCCTCACCCGGCCCTGAGAGCAAGATCAGATGGTCCTGGCGGAATCAGATGAGCAGGAACGCACCTGATGGCAATCACACGACGTCCCACACAAGGTGGATCGACCATCCTGCTCCACCCCGCTCCTCTCGAAGCTCCCGTTTGCCTCCCTCCGTCCGGCCCAGATATGTCTCGCCGGAAAAGGGCTCGAAGAGCTTGTAGAGAGAGGCGCCAAGCGAGGTGAACTCTAGGCCTGGGGCGAAGGGGAGAAGGCGTCGTCGAAGACGAGACTCGGAGGTCGTTCCGGCGAGCGAGCGCCTGGCAAATCTGACGCGGCAGCGAAGACTGGAGATGATTCCCCGGCAGTCGTCGAGGAAGCAAATTGTTGTGGCGAGAAACTGGTCCCGGTTTGTGCGGAGAGAGAGAGGAGCGAGCTCGTCGGAGAGCGTGGAGACGAGGAGGCTTCGTTGTGTGGCCTTTTCTCACCACGATCAGGGCGGCGTAGAGCTAGAAATCCAGCTGGGGTTAGGCGAGAAGACTAGTAAAAAGATACGGTACAGTCGGCGCCAGCAAAGGCTCGTTCCTCATTCCTCTCCACCGGCTTCGACACAACCCCGCTCGAAACGTCGACCAAACGTCGACTCCAATGTCCTCCAACGATGCAGTGCATTCCATCAATCGCTCTCCTCCTCGTCGCTCTCCTCCATCAGCGCCTCCACAAACGGCTTCGCTCCGGCCCAAAGCTTCTTCCCTCCCTCCCCTCCAACGCTCCTCGACGCCGGACTCTTGTACCACGCAAACACGGCGTCCTCGGTAATGACATCCATGTCGTAAAACCCCTTGAGGACCCTCAACCAGAACCTGTTGTCCTCCCCACTCTCAGCGACGACCTTCTGCGCACTGAGGATACACTCCTCCTGCGCCGCCTCCTGCGGTCCCGTCAAGCTCCCCACCAATCCTCCCCAGCGAGCAATGACGCTCGAAACTCCTGCAGCGCCTTCGCACCGACCCAAGATGTAGGCGATCACGACGTCGCGCACTTGGCCGAGCGGGACGTTGGACGCCATTCGGAGCGTCTTGAGCTCGATCGCGGCGTTGTCGACAGTGTGGCCTTCGGCGAAGGAGCGATCGAGGGATTGAGTGCATTCGCTGACAAAGTCGGATTGGGTCGAGGAGGGGGCGAGGGAGGAGAGGCCGGCGAAGGTCGGGGGTTCGTCCGTTGGGTTCGAGGTGGTGGTGGAGAGGGAGGAGGAGGAGGAAGAACGGGAGAGGGAGGAAAGGGAGGAAGAGGAGGAGGAGATTTGGAGGGAGGAGAAGGAGGCGCCTGCAGAGAGGGGTGAGCGGGGAACGAAGGAGACGAGAAGGTGGCGCACCTAATCGAGTAACGCCGTAGTTGCGAGGATCCACCGTGTCGTCGTCGTCCGAGTCCTCGTCGACATCCTGATCTTCTCCTGAAGGCCAAAGGAACCCAACATGCCCTTCGCCAACTGCGATCAAAAGCGTCAGCAAACAGCGCCACCCGACAAACGAAAGTCAACTCACGCAACCCATCAGAGTCCTCGATCTCCTCTTCCGGCTTCTCGACCGCCACGCTCCTTCCCACCAGTCTCGCCCCAGCTCCAATCACAACCTCCGCACCCACCAACGAACCCTCCAGCACGCTCCCCTCTCCAACCTTTGCTCCCTCCCCCAGCACGCAGTTCCTAATTGTGCAGCCTCTCCCAACCTGCGCTCCTTCAAAGAGGTAGGATCCGACAATCTTGCAGTCGTCCTCGACGCTGACGGAGGGAGCGAGGACCGAGTGGGTGACAGAGGTCTGCGCGCCGACCGAGGTGTGGTGGCCGAGGAGCGAGGTGGAGGCGATAGTGCTCGTTCTGGGAAAAGATATGTGAGCAAGATCGAAAGGAGGAAGAGAAGGGGACGAACCGAGCGAGGTCGAGATCCTTGCCGTAGTAGACGCGAGCACGGCGTTGCTCGTACCGGTCCGAATCGGCAGGGACGTTCTCATCTGGAGCCAGAGGGTAAGCTCGACGAGAGAGGATAGCGGTGCTGTTTGAGTTGAGCGCGTTAGCTGGTGTTTCCGCGGAAGAGGAAGGAAGAGCGCACGAGACTGCATCGTAGGATTTGGCATTGCCTACGACGCCGGCCCAGGCGGCTGACCGACGAGATCCGCCAGGCTGAGTCGCTCCATCTCCAATGATCGTGCAGCAGATGGTCTTGCCGAGGAGGTCGGAAGTGAGGATTCCGTTGACGAAATCGGGGTAGAAGAACTGGTAGTCAAAGTTCTCGGTGAAGAGGGGTGGGACCTGAACGAGGGGTCAGCAAGCGCTTTCGGTGCGTACGTTCAAGGGAGAGCGTACCTCGGTACTGCAGATCGCAATGCCGATACTCTCGAGATCTGCTCGCACGGAGACGTCCTTGGGTCCCAAGGCATCGCGAGGTACTTGAACCGACTTGAGCCTCGGGAACAGCGCAGACTCCTCGTAGTGGTACAGCTGGTCGTCCGCCGAGAGGACATGCACAGCAAACTTGGACGTTGTCCTGCAGCCAAACGCCGTCAGCTACCGTGCTCCGTTCCAACAACACGGAAAGACGCACGAGTGCTTCCTCGGGGCGACAACGCAGCTCATGCTCAGCATCGGACTGGCAGCCCTCCTCGCCGCAAACTCCTTGACCTTCTCTCCGAGATCCACGTTCCCCACGTATCCCGCCTGCACGACGAGAAAGTCGGCTGGAGCAAGGATGCCGAGTCCGTCGACTTCGCGGAGGACGTCGCCGGGAGTCATGGCCTTTGTTGGTCGGATGACGATGGAGAGGGGAGAGGTGAGAGAGTTGTAGGACGAGGTACTGTGCCGCGAGGAGGTGAGCTGAGCTCGCCAGGAGGAGAGAGCAAGACGGACCTGAGCCAGGCGCGGACTTCTTCCACTCCGTCTCGCACAAAGACAAAGACCTGCTCCACGCCAGCAGATGAAAGGCACTCGAGCGTCCATGCGAGGAGAGGAGTGTTGAGGAGCGGCAAGAGGCACTGCAGCAGGTCGTAAGCTCCTCGTCCTGGTGCTCCTCACCGAGAGCTGCGACTCACCCAAGGACGCTTCTCCCCAGTTATCTCGAGCCCTTCGAACTCTTCGTCATCCGTCCGGGCGCGCCGAACGAGAGGTCCCCAGCGCGCTTCCTCTCCCCAGGCATCGCAAAGGAGGATCGCTTGGAGAGGGTGGTCTTGCTTCGTATCTTCTTTCGAGAGTCCCTTTGACATGGTAGCTGCGAGTTCTTGTTGCTCTGCTGAAGCGCTGCTAGGAAGGAGCTAGGGGCTGTCGGTCGGCTTGCTGGCGAGGTTGGAGAGAAAGAGTCAACGCGTCGTTGTTCTCCCTTCTCCCTCGACTCCGCAAGGCTCAGCAGGGGTTACAGCCCAAGCCTAACCCACGCCGCAATGTCAAACATCCTCTCCATCTTGAACCCCAGCGCTGCCTCTCCCTCTCCGTCCAGCAACTCCGGCATCGCAGCTGCTCCTCCAGCTTCCAGCCCCGACTGCCTCGCCTGCCGCATCACTGGCACACTCACCTTTTCCGCCGTCGGGATCTATGCTCTCGTACAAGCTCGTCGTCAAGCCAAGACTGGATTCGGGAGGGGAGCAGCGAGCCTGGCGGGGATCGGTGCGTTTCGAGGTGGGGAGCTCGATGGCAGCGGGAGCTGATGCGCTGGGACAGGTTTCTTGGCGGTAGCGGCAGTTAGATGGTCACAGGATGGTCAGGAGGTGGTGCGGGAACCTTAGCAGGCGGTTGTGGGACCGAGGCTGGAGGGCGAGGTCGGCGGGTACAACACAGGTGCGTCCAGCTCTCTGCTTTGGAGGGCTGTTGGCTAATGGAGTTGTCATGGAAAGCCTGCCCATGTCTTTCCGCAAGACCGACGACTGCCTAGGACCACGTCGAGGCACGCATCGCCTCCTCGTTCAAGTGGCGACTTCGCACCGACCCCCCTTCGAGGCTCGCCAGGGAACAGCAGCGCGGGAAGCGATTGAGAGAGATGTAAACCCGAGCAATCACGCTGGTCAAACGAGACCCTGCCGAATCAACGTCGAACGCTCGAGTGCGAGCTCTGCTTGGATTCTCTGCCGACTTCCTTGCTCGCTTTCCCTGGCCACACTGCTCCTACTGTCCCTTCCTGTGGATACACGGAGCTCCTTTCGTGCTTCCCTCTACCCCTGCTGAGCTGTGGCTTTCCCTTACTTGCTCAACGCTCCGCGGATCTCACCATCTCGTCTCTTGTTTACGCTCTTGCTCTCCGCTTTTGTGCACTCCAACGCTTCATCGAAGCGACTACTGTCAAGGCACTTCCACCGCACTAGCTGCTCTCGTTTCCAGGCACACTCAACAGGCCTCCCAGCTTCCATCTCGCTCCTCGATGACGTAGGGAGAGATCTAGTGATCTGCTTCGTTTTTCGCCACGGGACTCTTTCCTCTCTACCAAACACACCTCGAGACCTCAAAGTCCACCTTCAAACACAGCTCTCCTCAACATGTCGGCTCCTATCGAAACCGCCCCCGCTCAAACCGCCCCTACTCAAGCCAGCACCCCTCCTCGCATCGTTACGAGCGAGCAAGCTCTCCACCCCGAAAGAGCCACCGTGAGCTCCTCTCCCAACGCTCCAAAGACCTCGCGCTGACCCTCCTCTCAGGCCACCTCGCCCGTCGTCGACTCGCCCGTCACCCAAACCCCCGTCGCCACTGCTCCCAGCCCCGCTGCCGCCTCCGCGACTCCCGTCGATCCCAAGATCGCGAAGGAGCAGAAGCAGTGAGTGCTCTTGCCCGTTGTCCGATGGCGAGGGGTGGAAAGCTAACCCCCGCGAGCAGGTTCGAGAAGGTCTTGGCGAAGGACGCAAAGGGGGACGAGAAGCTGGTCAAGACGGCGATGAAGGATACTGAGAAGGAGTTGAAGGCGGAGAAGAAGAGTGCCAAGGTGCGTTGGGACCGTCTGAAGATGAGTAGGGACCCAGGCTGACTTTGAGGTCCGGGACGCAGAGCATGGCGAAGGCACAGAAGGCTGTCGAGTGCGTTTGCCGGGGGTTGAGGCGAGGAAGGAGCTGTACTGATATCTGCTTCACTCTCTGCAGCAAGGCGACTGCCAAGGAGTACAAGTACAAGAAGGTGCGCTCAAGACCAGAGTTTGCCTCGGGAGCGAGCTGACGACGTTTGTGCAGGCCCTCACCAAGGCTGAAGGCAAGTACCAGTCGGCTGAGGTCAAACTCCAGGAGGCCAGGGACATCCTCAAGGTGCGCCCGCTCCCCATCTACTAGCTCAACAGAATCTGACGACTCTCGCAGGCCAAGACGGACCAGCACGCTCTCCACGCCACGAACCGCGACAAGACGCTCAAGGAGCTCGATGCCACTCGCAACCTCAAGAGCCAGCACGACGTGCGTCTTTGTCCCCCGCTGAATTCTGCGACAGTTCTGACGCAGCTCTTTGTCGCGCAGGCTCAACGCCAGGCTTCGCTCGTCACTCATTCGCCTACGACGGCTTGAACGCTCGACTTACTACATCGTATCAGTACCCTTACTTAGTCTAATCCACCCGTATCAGTCATTCAAAGCCCATCGTTCACGTCTACCCGTTCAGCTCTTCTCTGCTGCTTGACGAGGAGCGAGAAGCCGACTCGAGCCTCGATAAGTCACTGCTTGCTCGCTCCCCTTCCTTCCTGCTTGCAGATCAACGAGCGAAGCTCCCTGCTGGAACGGGAACGAAGGGGGAACGAAGGCGGGGACCAGCCCTGGGGTTCGCGGAAGGGAGGTTGTTCGGCCTCGCCTCGCCGAACGTTTGACCTTCAATCCTGTACACGCCCGCCACCACCTATTGGACAATGTTCACGCCCACTCTGTCCTTGCCGAATCTCGAGCGTCTCCTGCCTCCTGCTGCTCTGCTCCTCGCTGCCGAATTTGATTCTCACCGGCGTGCTTTGCCCCCTCCCCTCCCCTACACTTCGGCGTCGTAGGGCTCAATGCAAGCGGATCCGCAGCAGCAAGGAGAAGAACGACATCGTCCCTCGTTGCTCACGAGGGACAGGCCTCCACCTTCGCACAACGAGCGAGAGACGCTCTGATCAGGAGTCCTTCGCACCTCACCGAACCAGTTCTCTCTCATCTCTCGATAGGTATGTAAGCGGGCAGCAGCCACATCTGGTAACAATTGCGTTGGCAGTATCGAAAAGCGAAATGTGGGAGAGGGGAGACTATGGCTGCAAAGGGGGTGCGCGCGCTTAGAGGAAGAGGACGGCGGGTCCAGCGAGGGTCGTGGCGTCGGTGAGGTCTCCAGCAACGGTGTTGATGAGAACGTAGGTACTGCAAGCAGGGGGAAGGTCAGCGAGAGCGAGGGAGAGGGGAGGGAGGAACGCACGCTCCGGATCCGGAGAGGGAACGGGGGATGCGCGAGACACCGTTGGCACCGATCTCAACGGAGATCTTGTCGAGTCCATTGATGTAAACGGCGTAGTACTTGGAGACGGCACAAGCGAGTCAGGATTCAATCGGTGGAAAGGAGAGAGAGGAAGACGAACGGGGGTAGCCTGTCCGTTGAGCTTGAAGTTGAGGGCGATGTTGCCTCCAGCGCGGTTGACGGTGGACTTGACCTATGCGCCGGTGAGCAAGTTAGTACCAGCGAAAAACCGGGGAGACGGAGCGACAACGCACGTTGAGCTTGGGGAAGGCCTTGATCCCGGCGGGGAGCGTGCCAGAGGTTCCGCAGGTTCCGGGGATGATGAAGGGGGCCGCGAGGGAGAAGACCTGATTGTAGTTGAGGGCACTAAAAGCGAAAATCGTCAGCTGCCGACCCTCGCTAGGGAGAAACGGGGAACGTACGCGTCGTAGGCGACGGGGAATCCGGAAGCTCCAACGGTCTCGCTGAGGAACGAAGTGTGGCGAGCCTCGATGGTGAGGATCGAGCCAGCAGCGGCCAGGTAACCGGCATCGTCGATGTCGGGAGCGGCTCCGAGGTAGGCAGCGGTTCCGACACCCTCGAGGATGCGCGAGACGGCGAGGAAGGTGTCGACAGAGTCGAGGCCGAAGGCGTACTGGCACCTGGAGTGGAGCGACGCGTTAGCTCAAAATTTTGATCGAGGGAAGGAGGCCAAGACTCACGATCCAACAGCAGAAGCTCCAAGGGCGCCGACGAGGAACGAGACGTGGCTCTTCTCCTGCTCGCTGATCTGCACGAAGCGACGACGGATCCTGGTGGGGAATCCCGCGGCGGTGAAGTCGGCAGCGCTGAACTTCTCGAGTCCCTCCTTGTAGAAGGCGTTCTCGAGGTGCTGCAGACGCGCTTTTGGTCAGAACGGAGATGCCAAGGTCGCGATGGTGAATGGGGACTTGCCTCGAGGGTGAGCGCGTAGTTGAGGATCTCAACATCGCTAGGTCCGGTGGCGGCCTGGCGCTTGACAGCCTGGTGCATACGAGTGGGCTCGGCAGCAACGGTGGAGGCGAGGGCGCCGAGGGCGGCTACGGCGAAGAAGGAGGTGCGCATGTCGGAGAGAAGTTGAAAGAGTGTGGTTTAAAGAACGTCGGGAGTCGAGAGAACGGAAAGTGATGAATGAGGACAAGAGAGGGAGCGAGGGAGACAGTCTTGAAGTACCTTTCGGCGCGTCGAGCTTTGAGAGCTTGGAGCCCTGCTACGCGCCCTTCTAATCCGACTGAACATCTACGTTATACGCGACTTGCGAGGGAACATCTCAGGCCAGCAGACCATAGAATGAGGCGATCCGATGGTGGACTCGATCCGAAAGGGCTAGGCTGACTCAGGCGTGAGCGCGTGAGCCTTGAGGGTGTGGCCGAAAGGTGGTGTTCGGTTCTCAAGAGCAAGAGGAGGAAGCAGGACCAGCGCTGGCGTGGCGAGCGGGCGGAAGGGAGGAGGAGAGAGGGAGCAACCTTTCCTTTCCTGCCTTTTGCGGCGCTGTTTGCGTCTGCCTGTGGGCGGGAACCGATCGCTTCCCGCTCGTACGATCGGCGTTTTGTTCTTGCGTGGCGCAGAACGCGTCTTTATCTCAATCCTCCACACCACTTTCGCCATCCCCCACGTTGTTCGCGAAGCTTGGCCAGCCGACGCCGACGACAAGGTTCGCGGGGGTGTCAGCTCAGAGCTGGGGTGTCCTTCGTGCTCACGTCTTCTGCGTGGCTTGTTTCTGCCAGAAGCAGCCACGAACGCACGATCATGGGATCAGCTCAGCGATCTCGGGAGAGCTACGCGTCGCGTCAGAACCCAAGTCGGTGGTGCAAAGAAGGAATGTAGGGCCTGCAGTAGCAAGTTCTGCGCAATCACATCGAAGACGTGTTTGAAAAAGAGCAATCGAGACGAAGAAGTCGGAGCTGGGAGAAAGGAGGAAGAAGCGAGGTCGAGCGAGGGAGAATGGTGTGGGTGGTGGCCTGTCGTGGCTTTCCGTGCCTCGAGTCAGAGGTAAACCACTCGCGTGGAGTTGCAGGTGTTCCTGTTCCTGGATAGGGATGGATGCAGTCCAAGCTTGCAGAGCAAGGTCAAGGTCGAAGACCGTCGGTCTGAAGAGCAGTCCGCAGAACTGGGCGTAGGAGTCGCCCTTGCAGCCTTGACGAATCTACCTCATGCAGTGCGCATAGACGGCGGTCATCATCTCTTCCCTCAGCGTCGGAATCTCCTCCCTCAGAGCAACGCGCACCCTCCGCCGCTGGTATCCCCGGCAGTCGCTCGGTCGTTCCAGCAGGTCACGAAAGTCCCAGCGACAGTTGACGAGCTAGAGAGACCATCAAACGTGTGGGAAACTGTGGAGCTGGCGAGGCTGCAAAGGTCGGGAAGCTCGAGATCGTGGGAGTAGGCGAGTTGATGGCGAGGGAGAGTGGGGGGTGTTGGGCGAGGTTCTCGGCGAGCGCTCCGAGTCCTGGTCCGCTGAGCACGCAAGGATCTGCGATTGCTCGTCAGTAACTTCCCAGCGAAAGGAGCATGCAGAACCCGTACCGCCAAACTTGCTACGCCTGATCAGGCGGCGAAGTGCTCGAGCTCTTTGAAGGTGAACAGCTGCTCCCTCGAATCGTCAGCACCAGCTCCTCCACAGAAGTCCAGCGCTCTCCTTACCCGTTCCTCGTAGCCCATACTCGCGTTCATCCCCTCCCAAAGCCCCACCTCGACGCCCGCGTACCGCCTCCTCAAGCTCGATCTCATCGCAAAACTTCGGCTCCGGCGGCAGCGTCGAGAAGACAAGTCCCAGCCCTGCGAGGTGGGGGATCGTGTCCTCCAAGAGAAGCTCCAGGTTCGCCCCAACTCCAACTTCACCCCGAGTCGTCTCGTTGAGCTCCAGCGGTAGCTCGAACCCGATTTGCCGAATACGCGGCAGCGGGAGTCGGGCAAGGTTCCTCTAGCCGCCGAGACCGATCGAGAGGCGAGGAGGAGCTGTAGAGCTGTACTGGGCGGCGGCAGAGTTTCTCGAGGGCGAAAGAATCGAGGAGAGCGAATCTGGGGAGGGTCGAAGCGGTGGGGAGCAAGGCGGCGACCGGCGTGAAGATCTCGCTGGGAAGGCTGAGGGTGGAGCATGTGGAGCAGTGGGCAGTGTCGGCGTGGGCGTTGGCGTTTGTTGAAGCGCCGTGGAGAGTAGGCGGACCGAGGGAGCGGAGGGAAGACTCAACACTGAGCCTTAGTGCTGCTCCCCCTCGCTGGCTCGTTGGCGTGGACTGCTCCTGGCGCTGGTTGTCGGCTATTAGGCGCGCGTTGAATGCGACTGCCCTTGCGAGGGAGAAGGTGCCGAATCTCGAATCTCGGTCGGACTCACCCCGCCCCGCGTTCAGGTTCGCGGAGCCCCTCAAGCTTCAAGGTTGATCCTCAACCAACCGTCGCACCAGCCGCCGTACCAGCAGCACCAGCAACACCAGCAACACCAGCAAGAGATGCCGTCCTACGAAGAGCTTCACGAGATCTACGGCAACACTCAAGACTGCCCGCCGGACTTCTCCTTCCCCACACACGTTATCGACGAATGGGCAAAGGATCCAGAGCTGTGCGCGATCCACTGGGTCTCGGCAGACTTCTCAAGCGAGAGGAAGGTGTCATATCGCCAGCTGGCGGACCTCTCGAACCGTTCCGCCATCGTCTTTGGACAACACGGCATCGCCAAGGGCGACCGCGTTATGGTCCAACTGCCCAGGGTGGCGGAGTGGTGGTGAGTAGCTTTGGGTGGGCTGGAAAGGAAGGCGGGGAGCTGAACAGCTCCTCTTAGGGTGACCATCTTCGGGCTCTTGAGGATCGGAGCCATTCCTATCCCAGGGACTTCTCTCCTCGTCGCGAAAGGTGCGCTTCTCTCCTCCCAACGCGGCGGATTGCTGACCCCAACACGGAACGCTAGATCTCAAGTTCCGCGCTCTCTCTGCGAAAGCAAAGGCGTTCGTTGGCGACTTCTCCGCCGCCGAGCGTTTCGAGGAGATTGCCTCCGCCGTTGGAATCTCAACCATCTTCCAGGTCCGTATTCCAGAGGACAACGGGCTTGCGAAGGGGAGGATCGACTTCCAGGCTGCTGTCGAAGCTGTCCCCGAGGGTTCGCAGTGGAAGGGAGAGGCGATTGCGTCCTCGGATATGTCGATGCTGTGTGCGCTGCCTTCGTCCTTGCTTGCGAAGCCTGTCTGATGTGATTCGCGCAGACTTTACGAGCGGGACGACAGGAATGCCGAAGCAGGTGGTTCTCGAGAACGAGTATCTCCTGGGACACCGGATTACGGGCCACTGGTACCGTCTCGGACCTGGAAAGCGTGCGTATCCTCTTCGCAGTCGGGAGGATTCTCGCTAACGGCTTGGACGCAGTGTTCGCCAACATGGTCAATCTCTCCTCCTCGCTGCTGTTCTCGACCTCGTTTTGATCCCCCCTCCAGGCTGACCTCGGCTGGGCCAAAGCCGCCTACTCGACTTTCGGAGCCTTCAAGTGAGTTTCGCGCCGTCCGCTGTCGAGCAAGACTGATTCTTCTCCAGCCTCGGCGCAACCCTCTTCGTCCAACCCCCTCCTCCCGGCGCGTTCAACCCTCTCACGATGATCGACATGCTCCACAAATACCCCGTAACGACTCTCTGCGCTCCCCCGACCATCTATCGCTCCCTCGTCACCACCGCCGCATCAGCCTACTTCCGCGCGAACCCTCCTCAAGCCCTCGAGCACTGCGTTGGCGCCGGAGAGCCCCTCAACCCGTCCGTCATCAGGGATTTCCGCAATTTGAGCGGCGTCACCGTGTGCGATGGCTGGGGACAAACGGAGACGGTCATCGTCGTCGGAAACTTCAAGGGTGTGGAGGTGCGAGAAGGCTCGATGGGGAAGGTGGCGCCGGGGTTCGAGTGCGTTTGCGGCTTTTTCGTCGAAACGGCGTTGCTGACGCGCTGTTCCTTTCTCGCAGGGTCGGCGTGATTGGTCCCAACGGCGAGGAGCTTCCTGCTGGCGAGGAAGGAGAGCTTTGCGTGCGCGTTGATGTCGGAGGAGGATCGAAATACATCTTCAAGGGTGCGTCTTGCTTCCGCTCTTCCGAGTACGGGGGTGCTGATTCGTGACGTGGCTGCAGGGTACGTCAAGGAAGGCAAGGTCGACAAGCGGCAAAAGACGTTTGGCGGCAAGACTTGGTACACGACGGGTGACCGAGGCGTCAAGGACGTGGATGGGTACTACTGGTTCGTGGGGCGAGACGACGACGTAAGCTCCCCGAGATGCCTGTGCTCCTGCTTCCTTGCTGATCTCTGATCTTCACCAGGTCATCAGCTCTGCTGGGTACCGCATCGGCCCTTTCGAAGTCGAGTCTGCTCTCAAGGTGCGTCTTTCGCACCCAGGCTCGTCGCGCGAGACGCTAATGTTCCTCGCTTCGCAGGAACACCCCGCCGTTCTCGAGTCCGCCGCCGTTGCTTCTCCCGACGCTCAGCGTGGCGAGATTGTCAAGGCGTTCATCATCCTTTCCGCCGAGTACGAGGAGATCATGCGAGGCAAGGGTGAGAAGGAGACAAACGAGTTGATCCTCGAGATCCAGGTGCGCTTTCCTCGTCCTCCTTTTCGTCTCGCAGATTCTGATCTTCGCATAAATCCACAGGACTTTGTTCGCAAGAACGCCTCGCCGTACAAGTACCCGCGTGCGATCGAGTTTGTCGACACGCTCCCCAAGACGGTCAGCGGCAAGGTGAGCTTCTCCTCGCTCTCCCCCGCCTTCTCCAGTTTGCTCATTCCAGCTTGCAGATCCGCCGTATCGAGCTCAGGGACTTGGAGTACGCGCGCAAGGCGCACATCGTGACTGCTCTCAAAGCAAAGCTGTAAATCGCCTCGCACGAAATGAAGTTGGATTGGATAAACATCACGCGGATAGGTTCCTGTGGAAGATACGACATAGCTATGCAGACTCCTCCCTATCTACTGCCCCAAGTTCCTCAAGAGGCTCTTCTCCGGCACTGGCGGCACCTCCTCCTCGGCGCTCACCCACCCTACATGCCCTCTCGAGCTCCCACTCGACCCCCCTCCTCTCCCACTATCCGACGAGTTCCCCGCTCTCCCACTCCTCCTCCCACTACTCCCCTCACTACTCGCTGCCCCTCCCCTCCCCGTCGTATCCCTCCTCTGAGACCTAAACCCCTCGTCGGTCGAATCGGTTCTCATCCGACCGTGGCCGAGTGAACGAGGGGAGAGGGACTGGCCGAGGGAGGAGGCGGATCGGAGAGAGTGGGAGTGGGACGAGGAGCCGGAATGGGACGGGTGCGCGACGCTGGCGGCGTCGGAGCGGGACGACCTGGTGCCGTCGCTTGGGGAGTTGGATCTCGGGACGCGTCTGCGGACGAGGTTAGCTTGGCGCGAAAGGGAGGAGGGAGGGAGGGAGGGAGGACGTACTGTCCTAGAGTCCCGAAGCTCGACGCCGTCATCCCCTTCTCGAGTCGGTAGCCTGACACCGCCCTCTCCCGCTCAGGCGATGTCTCCCGCTCGGGCACGGCCTTGTCGTCCCCAAAGACGTCTCCCTCGTCTGCGTCAACCTCGTGCGAAGAAGTTGTAAGAGCTGGCGAAACGGGACGTGCGAAGAGGAGTGGTGTGGGGGAGTAGATGGAGGGCGATGTCGGTTCGAGAGGAGGAGAAGGCTTGCGTCTCGGGGTCTTTGCTGGTGAAGTGGTGAAGCTGCGGGGGAGAAGGACGTCAGACAGGTGGAGAAAGGGAGAGAGGAAAGAACGCACTGGTCCTTGCCAGCCTTCTCCTCCTCGCCCGCGCCATCCCGCTTCGCCGCCCCGAAGCCCAATCCCGCCAGGACCCCGCTGAGGCTCAACGAACTCTTGTGCTTCATGATCGTCGAGCTGCTCCCGCTTTGCTGCATCGACCGTGGTGGAGTCCGAGGAAGGTCGGCTGCTCGTGCTTTCGAGGGCGTTCGAGGAGGGGAAGGTGGCATGACGGTTTGCGATGTCGAGGGCTGAAGAGGTGGGTCACCGGAATAGCAGGTGAAGGGTGCTTCGGAGAAGATGGGGAAGGAGGGGAAGGAGTTGCGGTTCGGGAGCGAGGCCGTGGTGGAAGAGCCGTGCCATCGTGGCTCTGTTTCGACAATCCAATTAGCGACCTGCCCAACTCGTTCCCAAAGGAAAGAACTCACTCGCAAAGAAGAGATTGTCCATGCTTGAACTGTCCACCCCCGCCCTCCTGCTCTCCTCGCTCCTCCCCGCACTCCCACTCCCGCTCCCCGTTGTCCCCGTTCCTCCACTACTGCTCGTCGTCGTCGTCCCCCCAGTTCCCTCATTCGCAATCTCCCTCCCTCCCATCCACCCCATCTCCGTGACAACAGGGAACTTGATCCTCTTTGGCTCCTTGCCATTCTCCTCCGCGCTATCGCCCGTCCTCCCCGTCGAACTCGCCGCATCACTCCTCCACTCCTCCCTAATCGCCGCCAAAATCCCCGTAGCACCAGCCGCCGCGGCCCACCCCCTCTTACTTGGGACGTACTCGTACTCGCCCTCCTCCTCGCTCGCCTCCAATAACCCCTCCCCCTCGCTCGCTCTTCCAGGATTCCGAATCTCCAGCACCCGATCGTCCCCCTCCTGCATCTCCCCCTTCAACTCCTCCCGCTCTTCCTCCCCACCTTTTTCCCGCCCAAACAGCCCGCCAATCCCCCAGATCCCACCTCGCTGCCCCGTACTCCCGAACGAGCTACTCGTCTTCCGGTTTTGTGCTCGCCAGCCCGCTTCCCGAGCGGCGCGACGAGCTTTCCGGCGTCGGCGGAGGAGGTAGATGCTTAGGAGAGCGAGGAGGAGGAGGAAGAGGAGGGTGCCGATGACTGTGCCGGCGATTTGGCCGCTGGAGAGGTTGGAGGAGGAGCTGTTGTCGGAGGAAGAGGTGGGGTTGGGATAAGGGGTAGAGGCGGAGGCTGGGTAGAGGTTATTAGCTTGGGCGATTCGACGGGTGAGAGGGTCATACTTGAGGAGGAAGGTGAACGCGAGTCCGAGGAGGTGAGAGAGGGAGAGAGCGTCGCTCCTGCCGCTGCGGACGTCGGCTGAGATTGTTGAGCTACTAAATCGCAACCTTCAGCTGTTGTTCCTCCTGCAATCCAAGCACAAGCACAAGCTCACCAGAACTCCCACTCATCGTCCCCGCCGTCGCAGCTGCACTCGTCAACGCGACTCCCGTCCCTCCGCTCCCACTTGCCAGCGTAGTCGCTCCTGAAGTCTCCGTCACGCTTACTCCTGCCTCCACCCCAGTTCCCGTAGCTCCCACCGTCCCCACCGCCCCCGTTTCGACCACCTCAGCACTCCCAAACAACCTGACCCCGCTGTCTCCAAGCGTAAATACCCCCGTCTCCCCCAACACTCTGACAACAGTCGGTCCCTCCCCTCCCACCTCCGTATACGGGAATCCCAGCACGATTCCACTGGGCGCCTCAACCGTCAACGGGAGCTGAATGATCTCGGTGCCCCATTGGGTGAGGACGACGGAAGCGGTGAGGAGGGAGGGAGAGCCGGAGAGGAGGGTGGGGAGGGTGTAGAAGGCTGTGGTGGTGAGGGTTGGGGCGGAGGTGTAGGAGAGCCAGGAGGGGAGAGGGGCGGCGGGAGGAGTGTAGGTTAAACTTAGAGGAGCCGCCGCCATTTGTGTGGACCCGCTGGTTCCGCCGTGGTTGGTCGGAGGTGCAGATACCTTGGGAGAGCTAAAGGGCGGAGAAGGCTGGGCTGGAGAGGTGGGAAGCTGCGTGCGCGGCGGGTCCTGCTCGCGAGAGGAGCTGGAGGAATGCGTTAGCTTCTCTGCGGCAGGGAGAGCGGGTGCCACGAGACGGCAGGTGAGCGTACCTGGCCTCCAGGCGCTGAAGACTGGCGCGTTTGGCACGGCTTTGCGGGGGAGGCGGTGAGTTCGAGTGCGAACCAAACAAGCGCCGGATGAGAAGAGCTCCTGTTTTCGAGACGAGGTCAGCGCTTCCGTCTTTTGGAGGGAGTCTTCCACGAGAGCTTACCCTGCTGATCCTCTACTTCTATAAGACGAGCCGAGTACGCGGCAAGTGAGCGAGGGAAGGGGGTGCGAGAAGCTGTTGACGGAGAAGTCTACCTGCCTCAAATTTATGATCGACGCCGCAGTACTTTCTCTCTTGCCCCCTCCTCCTCCCAGGCGTGTTACAGACAGATGGAGCTCACAAAGTGTTGGGAAAAGTAAGCTGTGGCTCTGGCTCAGAAGCGAGGCGACGAACGAGCTGACCAGCGAGAGCACGTGGGTCCCGCGAAGTCGCGAAAGAACGAGGACGCGACGTCTGAGGAAAGAGTGCCAGCACCCACTGCCACAAAGCGTCGTATTCAAAGCCGCACCAAGCCCTCAAACAACCGAGATCGAAGCCGGCGAGTTGCTCGTCGAGACGTCGAACCTCGAGCTCGCCGCTCCCTCGCCGCCCGCGACCGTTCCTTCGACCTTGGTCTTGCGCTGCGTCGTCCAAGCGACAGCGTGAGTCGCAGAAGGAGCGTCAAACTGAGCTGGTCCGTTCGAGGTCGATACCTGCGCGAGAAAGGAGAATCGTCAACAAAACGCACGGCTGAGTGCGACGGAGAAAACACACCTTGAACGATCCAACGAAGGGCGACTGATCCTGCAGCTTGACCGGCGAGTTAGACGACCTGACCTTGGCGTCCAACATGACTCCCCTCGGGTGCTCCTCGACCGAGACGTTGATCCTGGCATTCGAGCTCTCGGCGACCAGCTCGACTCTCCCACTCGCCACCAGTCCCTTCTTCGAATCCAGCAACTCGGGCGTCCCCTCCCTCCCTCCTTCTCCGAGCAACTCCACCGTGACGTCGATCGACGCATTCTGCGTCTTGAGCCTCAACTCCTTGCCAGCGCGGAACAACCCCTTGATCGCAGCGTTCGCCGAGCGAACGACGATCCCACCAGGGCAGCTGAAAGTACCCCCAACCGCTCCATTCGCATTCTCAACGACGATTCCATCGCGCGCCGTAAAAACCCCATCGACCGTGGCGTTCCTCGTCCAGATAACGAGGACCCCGACGTCGTACTCCCCGCTCACGCCGGCGTTGTTCGTCCTGACCTCGCAGCGGTTTTCGACGAGGTACGTTCCGCTGATAGCTCCGTTCGCGGTCGTCGCTTTGAGCTGTTCGGCGGTGTAGGACCCCGAGATGGTGGCGTTGGCAGTGGCGAGATCGACGGTGCCGGCGCGGAGGAAGGAGAAGGAGATGAGGGCGTTGGAGGTTGAGATGGAGAGGGTGTTGAAGAAGATGGTCGAGAGGGTAGGCGAGCCGAGCGTGCGCCAGTGCGCGCCGGAGGTGTGGAGGGAGACGAGGTGCGGGAGGGAAGGGGGGAAGAAGAAGGTGATGTGGAACGAGAGCTGCGAGGTGAGTCGACCTGGAGAGATCGTAGGAGTCTGCGTGCGGTCGTCAGCTTCCACCAGCGCGAGACCTAAAGGAGAAGGAGCACACACCTCCACCCTCAGCTCGAGTCCTGCCTGCCCGACCTTCCTAAGCCCAACGTCCGCCTCGTTCCACAGCCCCTCATCATTCCACCTCGCCTCCATCTCCACCTCCAACCACCCCTCTCCCTCCCCCAATTGCGGTCCACGGGCCTTGGAGTCCTGCGCCGTCAACGCCGAGACAGCCAGGTCGTAACTCGGCGGCGCCGCGCTCTCCCGCACTGCAAAGACGACGGTGCCGTGAGACCAGGAGCCGGTGGAGGTGAAGGTGACAGGGGAGCGAGAGGAGATGGGGAGCTTGAACGTCTCGCGGATGGCGGTGGACCCGCTGGGGAGTGGCGAGGAGGGCTCCCAGGTGGAGGGAGAGACGCGGGCGGATGGAGTGAGGGCTGAGGCCAGCGTAGAGAAGAACCCAGACATGGCTGTCGGGTCAGGTCGAGAGGGAGGACGGAGAAGGGAGGGAGGGCTTCGACTTGGAGAGAAGCAAGTTTGTTTGTTTACTTTTCGTCTTGCCGCCTTTGCCCTGCAGCTTCTTGACTCTCAGACGACACAACCGAGAAGCAGCTCATCACTTTATATATATATTACGCCGACTGCGAGAGCCAGCTACGCCCCAACCCTCTTCTTGAACGCCTCCCACTCATCCACCGTCAATCCCACATCCTCCGCCCCCTCCCCACTCTCAACCCCCTTAACAACACTCCTCAGCGTCTCCTTCTCCTCCTCCCCAAACGCCGCTCCAGCCTCCTCCAACCTTTCCGCCAGGTTCACGCACACCCGCAGCGCCTTCTCGCGGTAGTCAAGGTCCACTTCTCCGTCCCCGTCCGGGCCTGTTGGGAGGGCAGAGGGGGTGAGGGAGAGAAGGAGGGTGGGGAGGAGGATGGGGCGGAGGGAGGCGAGGAAGGGGAGAGGAGAGGATTGGGAGGCGAGCTGGGAGAGGAGGAAGGCCGTCTTGTTGCGGAGGGTGGGGGAAGGATCTGTGAGAGGTGGGAGAGTCGCAGAGATTGAAAAGACGGAGTGGGAGAGGGGAGGAGGCAAAGGTCAGCAGTGCTCGCGGAGGAGGATCCAAAGAGAAACGTACCCTGGAGAGTCTGCTGCAGGACGCTCCATCCATCGAGCTCTGCGAATCGTGCCACTGCAGGCTCGGAAAGCTTCAATGTCGATGAAAGCGCGTACATGGCCTTGTTACGGGCTGCGGGGGAGAGGGTGCGGGAGAGAAGGAGCGAGGCGATGGTGGGGAGGGGGTCAAGTTCGAGGAACTGCAAAGGGTCACGGTTAGCTGTCGCGCCTTCGAGGACAAGGAATGTGCGTACGGCACTCTGTGCTCGAGGGTTGTTCTGCGTGGGTCGTCAGCTGGAGGGAACGAGGTAGGAGGAGGAGGAGAACGCACCTGCACCGCGGTACCGCAGACCCAGCACGCTCGGAGAGCAATCTCCTCGTCCGAATCGGTCGTGTACTTGAATATGGGCACCCAGAGGTTCAGGAACTTGAGATCTGCACTCCGCAAAGCTCTCATCAGCTCGCTGCCTCCAGCTCAAAAAAGCTCGAGAGCGGCTCACCATTCGCGTTGTCGAGGTCCTCCACCAGCTGCACATCGAACGCATCAGCTCCTTCCTTGGTGCTCCTCCCACGAACGCAAACTCGCCATCTCCAGATCGTCCCAAGCCCTCAACCGGTCCTCCTTGGTAACATCCGCATCCTTGACCCCTCCTCCGTCCCTGTCGACCCACCGCCCCTCAATCACCTCGACGCACTCCTTCATCCTGTCCGCGTCGCTCGTGCCCATGATCGCCTTGAGCATGTCCGTGTTGAGGTCGGGGCGTCGGCCTGCCTTCATGTCTTCCGCGAGTGCGGGCAGAGCACCAGGAGCTGCGTGCTCGATGCCCCAGCGGAGGAGGGATTGCGTGCCGTCCATTCTGTGTTGATATGAGGTCGGGGTGTGTGGTTGAGGGCAAGGAGGAGCTCAGCAGCGGTTGCGTTGCCTGCGAGAAAGCATCTCGAAAGGCGTCGAACGATCTCGTTGGTTTCTCTCCTCATTCCACTCCCTTAACGTATGCAGAGCTCACCGAGAGCACCAAAGAACTATCGCAGAACCAACGGCGACAACCGTTCAGCACCCATCCCGATCCCAAAGCTCAGTCACCTCCTCATCCACTCTCCCCGCGATCCTCCTGGCTCCAAGCTCTCCGCCCACGCCGGGACGCCAGTGAAAGCAATGCCAGGTTCGTCCCATTTCCAATCGCGTAACGCCGAGCTCACCGCTCTCGCAGACACGCTCCAGTCGTTCGGCGACGCTGACCCCACTTCGGACGCCCTCTCCCCCTGGCTCTGGATCCCCCTCGTCTCCACCGCGCTCCTCTGCGTCCTCTTCATTTGTTTTCGGCGCGCCCAGAGCCTAGAGCTCTACGAGCGCTTACGGACCTAGTGCGTCCTCAGGCTCTCTCCCTCGCTCGGACCGCACTGACGCGTATCGCAGTACCCTCTCTCGACTCCCCGGTGGCATCCACCTCGGCAGACCAGTACCAACAGACGACCTGGAGCTCGCGCTCGACTCGGATTCGGACGACGACGGGCCGACGAGGGAGAGGGACGACGACGACGAGCTTCCCTCCGCTCTTCCGTCGCCGAAGCCTACGCTCCTCCAGCGCGGAACGACGGTGCTCGAGACGCTTGGATGGATTGGGGAGAGGAAGGATCGAGGGTGGAGTGGGGATAGGGACGCTGGGATCGCCAAGGCGTTCTGGGGGGTACGGCGGAAGGACCGAACGGGGGGGATTCGATTAGCTGAAGAGGGGCAGGAGCGGTTAGGAGGGGATGGAGGGCGGAATGTGCGGAGAGGTGGACGAGCAGCGTTTGGTGGAGCGGTGCTCGAGCGGGTGGGAGACGTTGGCTCGCCCGCTGTCGCCAACTCGGCGGTACCGGCTTCTCCTCGTGCGAGCTCGAGTCCGACGCTGTTTGATTTGGGGGAAGAGGACGAGGAGGCGGAGGGGGATGCGGTGGAGCTGCCGAGGAAGTTTGAGCTCCCGGCTGACAGTCCGTGGAGTGGGGAGCGGAGATCGAGTGGGCAGAGGGGGATGCAGAGGATGGAGTGATGCGATTATGACGGGAAATGGTGTGTTGTTCTTCTCGCTCCCCTGCGACGGCGTCTGCTTCGACTCTGCTCTGGTTCATCGCTCATTTTACTGCTCGCTGCCGGTTCTATCCGACTTGCGATGCCCTCCTCTGCTCAGCGTCTCGCCCCTGCTCCACTGGTGCAAGCTTTCTGGCGAGAATCGAGCCGGTGTTGGGGGGGAGGATGGGGAGCGCAAGTTCCGAACTGCGAAGTTGTGGTCGGCTGCTGCAGGCTTCGTACTCCGCAGACCGGCCCCAGCAAGATGCCCGCTACTTCCATTCCTGCTGTACCTTCTGCCTTCGTCGTCAGAATCGTCTCGAGTGGCAGGCTGTGTATCGTCGCGGCGAGGCGAACCAACTTGAACGCCTAACCCAGGCCTAAGATTGCCAAGCGGCCAGACACTGCCTTTGACAACGGGCTCTAGACGTCTGTGACTTGGTTCGTTAACGCGTCTTTGAGAGCTCGAAGCCGCAAATTGATCGAGATTTGGCGTCAGGAGAGAGAGAGAGAGTTCCTCGGCCTCGTTCTCTTTCTCTCCAGCGACAGTCCACCAGGCGACTCCAGCCCAACGAGATCATGGCTGAGCGAACCCCACTCCTCCGCCCTTCGACACCACCGCTCCCAGCTCCAGTCCACTACCTCCAGGCTCACCGAGCTGTCATCTACCAGCTCACTTCTATTTTAACCGCCGTCGACGGGCTGGCAGGCACCTACTCGCTCAAACTCCTCAACAGCAAGGTCCTTCTCGCACGCTCGTACGGCGCCACGCTCGACATTGGGAACGCGTGGTTCGCAGGGCTTCTCCTCACCGTCGCGGGCGCGTTGGCAGGAGCAGCTTGCGTGAGTCGGTACAGGGACTGGGAGGACAGGAGCTGACATGTTGCGGGTGCAGGGGATCTTGTTTCTCGTGCTCATGCTGCATCCTTCGCATGGGGAGACGAGGAACCGCGTGCTGGCAAAGGAAGGCGTTTTTGGGTTGTTTGCAGCGTTCTTCCTCTTTTCTTCCATCTTCTCCACCGTGAGCTCGTATTTCAAGGCTCAGCAGGAATGGGGAGGAGAGCTGATGACTTGACTGCGCCAGATCGTGGTCGCTACGGGCTCAGCGACGCTCTACACGCCCAATTTGTCCGAGGACATGCGGCGGTACGTTATCGAGAAGCTCGGAGGATCCCTAGGTACGCTTCCTCCTCTCTCCACGGCTCTCCAGCTAACCCTCTCCCTCAGCCTACCGAAACTTTGGTCCAGCAATCGCCTTTGTCGTCCTCGGATGGATCTCCTGGGCCTCCCTGACCCTCTCGTGCGTCATTCCTCCTCCCCGCTCCCAAGGATTCCCCTAACCCCTTCCGCGGTAGACTAGTCCTCGTATCCCTCGCAGGCCGACACGTCCTTCACCGTGGCCCAGCTCTCGGCGTGGTCCGAGGTCTCCCAGAGCGTCTGGCAGCAAAACATCTCGGTCCCTTCCTCGGGATCAAACCCGTCGTCGAAGGAGAGTTGCAGGAGGAGCAGTAGAGATTCCCCCGAGATTGTACAACAGCAGTGCCATACATTGATTCAAACCGCCCCTTCCGTCTCTACCAACCCTACCCACAGCGCCTCTTCTCCACATTCCACCTCCCCCAAACTCCATTCCGCTTCCTCCCCTCCCAGCCCCAGCTCCTGCAGCGGAAACACGAGTTCCTTCGGCTCGTAAACGTGCATGAGCACCGTAGGCGGTTTCGCAGCCGATGCCAAAGTCGGGGGAGCGGCGGAAGCGATCGTCCCGACGCCCAATCGTCCATGAGCGCTGTTGAGCCCCCAAGTCCAGAGTGACGACGCGGTACCTGCGTCTAGGGAAGGGGTGAGCGAAAGAATGAGAGGGAGAGAGAGGGACGGACCTCGGATGGCAGAGGCCCAGCCCCAGCCGGCGCGGATGCGGTTCACGCCTTGTCCTTCGAGCTGGTCGATCCGACGCACAAGCTGAGTTTCGAGAGTCTTGGGACCGAGACCTACGGCGCCAAAGCCTGCTGAGTAGACCGAGCCGCGATCTGGGCGAAGGGAGAAGGGAGAAGGGGAGTCAGTGATGATTTCGAGGAGTGCGAGGAGAGCTGTGAGAGATCAGAGAGACTAGAAGGCATTGAAAAGCCGAGAAGACGTCTCAATTATTTCCGGATGTGTAGTTCTTCCGCCCTCCTTCCTCCGCTCGTTGGATCCGAGGACCCGCAGAAAGCAGAGGAAGAGCGCGTCTGATGGCCCCGGCGTCGTTCATCATATCTCGGGCCGTGCGAGAAGGGGGGGAGAGCTCACCATCAAGGACGAGAGAGAAGGAACCGCCGCAGCGAAAGTCGACGATTCGGCGAGAGGAGGGGAGGAAGGAAGCGTCGATCTCGGTGGGCGAGTGGATCTGGTCGATTTTGCGGCCGTGCAGTCCTTGAGCGTATTCCTACGTGAAAGCGACGTCAGGGAAGCTTCGAGGGTAAGTAGGAAGGACGCACCGAGTTCCCCCAGGTCCACACCTTGCCGCTTGCGGTGACGAGCGCCGACGTGTCTGCCCCAGCTCGAATCTTGGCGATCCCTCCCTCTGCCGCAATCTCACGCGGAAGCTCCATCTTCCTCAGTCCGTAGACGTCCGTAACGACCTTTGGACCGAGTCCTAACTGACCATCGGTGTTGCAGCCAGTCCCATACACATCGCCGGAATCTGCAGAGGAAGGAATCAGCGATCGCCCATGGGAACGCAGGGGAAACGCACCCGTTAACAGCAGCAAGTGCTCGAACCCAGCTGCTAGCTGCTTGATCCCCTTGATCTCAGGCGGCAAGTTGACGAGCGTCGCCTTCGACAGCATGTGCAGCTCGGGCTCCTGCTCATCGGGCGTCCGTTCGCTCGGGGCGTAGAACGCAGGCAGCCCTAGTCGTCCCCTCTGCAATGATCCCCAAGCATAGAGCGCCGTGCTATCTTTCACAGCCCTCGTCAGCTCCACTCCTCTCCTCAAAACACGCGCTCGAGACGCACCTTGTCTCCGCAAGAGCAGATAGCTACTCTGCACCGACGCGACGGCCTGCAGAACTTCCTCCCCTTCGAACCCCTCCACAAGACCCCTCGTTCCCTCCTGCGAATTAAACCCGACCCCAAGCTGCCCAACCTCGTTCCTCCCGACCGCGAAGCACCGATCGACGCCCTGACTCCTGTAGCTGAAGAGGTTGTGCTCGAGGCCTGACGCAAGGCCGGAAGGAAGGATCAACCAGCCTTCTGCTACGTCTTCGGCGCGACCGATCGAGCCGAGCCAGGAGGAGATGGGGGCAGGAGTGAGGAGAGGATTCGAGGGGGATTGACGCGAGCGGGCGGCGTAGGCTAGTGGCGGGGAGAGGGGGTTGTGCCCTGCTAGGAGAAGGTGGGAAAGAGTGCGCCGAGTGGGCGTAGGGCGGACTACTGCCATTCGACGAGTGAGTCGGAGGAGCAAGAGAGCTGTCGTCGTCGTCGAGGGGTTGCTGCTCTCCCTCTCCCCACCCGCCCAAGCCGCTCCCCTACTCCTTTACGCCCGAACGCAAGCCATGGCAACTCCTCTCGATTCATCAGACCGTCCCCTCTTCTCCGCTGAGGAGTTCTTTGCCTCGGAACCTCCACCAGCCCGCCTCGAGGAGCACCTCGAACAGGTCCGCGAGTTTGTGGAGCGGAACGCGAGCGCTGGGAAACGAGTGGTGCTAGTAACTGTACGTTCCCTTTCCTCTGTGTGTGCTAGGAGGAGCTGGGGAGGGAGGGAGTGCGCTGGTTCGTCATTGGCCATTGGCGTTTGTGGGGAGGCGCGGGACGATCCTCTCCGGCGGTCCATGGCTTGCTTGGGGTGGAAATGGAGGCGCTCGAAGGGAGCAGCTTCCAACTCCGCTGGCTGGGAAGGGAGGCGACCGAGTGGAGAGCGCACCTTGACGTCCATCTTGCATTCAACAACAAGCGCAGCCCGGAACCACTGCCCTCTGCCTCCAGATCCATACGCTCGAGCTTCCTAGCTGACCTGCTTCTCTCCAAACAGAGTGGTGGAACGACCGTCCCTCTCGAGCACAACGTGTTGGTCCCTCCTCCCCCATCCCTCCTCCCTCCCTAATCCCCTCGCAGCGTCCGCTTCCTCGACAACTTCTCCGCCGGAACGCGTGGCTCCTCTTCCGCTGAGCACTTTCTCCGCACTGGGAAGTACGCCGTCATCTTTCTCCACCGGCAACACTCCCTCCAGCCCTTCTCGCGACACTACAGTCATTCGACGAACCCCTTCCTCGACCTCCTCGAAGTTGTCGGCGGGCCGCCAACAGAGGAGGAAGAGGAGCTCAAGGGCTTCCTCTTCCCCCCTGTCCCCGTCGTCGCACACCCTTCTTCCACCCCCGTCGAGCGAGAAGCGAGTCGAGATGGGGAAGCGCAGATCCAGATCCCCCCACCGCACCTGAAGCCAATGCTGTCGCTTCTCAAGTCGTACAAGCTCGTCAAGCGACTGGGTATCCTGCATTCGATCTCGTTCACGACGGTCGAGGAGTACCTCTTCCTCCTCCGCGGCGTGAGTCGAGTGATGGGGTGTGCGAAGGACGCGCAGGGAAGCGCGCTGGGGAGAAGGGGGATGTACTACCTTGCGGCTGCAGTCAGCGATTTCTTCATTCCGAGGCAGAGGATGGTGAGTCTTTCTCGCTGGATTCGCAGGAGGGATGCTGACGGCGAGCTTTCGCGCAGTCGGAGCACAAGATCCAGTCGGGCAAGGGCTCGCTCATCATCGAGATGGACCAAGTCCCCAAGGTTCTCAAGGCCATGGTCGACGAGTGGAGCAACGACGGCTACATCGTCTCCTTCAAGGTGCGTCCTGCTTCCCTCCCCACTCTCCTTCGACTAATCTCCCTTCCCACACCAGCTCGAAACCGACATGACCCTCCTCGTCCCAAAATCTCACGCCGCTCTCGAACGCTACGGGCACCAAGTCGTCATTGGCAACACGCTCGCCGACAGGAAGCACGAGGTCGTCTTTGTCGAAAAGTCTGGCGAAACGTGGGTGCGGATCCACGCTGAGCATCGTGGAGCTATTGGGAGTGGAGGAGAGTTGAGGGAGATTGAGGAGGACATCGTGGCCAAGCTGGTCGAGATGCACAGCACGTGGATGGAGGAGGGCTCGAAGGTGTAGACGACTGCATGAATACAGTTACTTTATTGCCGCACTGGTCCTTTGCTGCTGTCTGGCAGAGTTTCTCTCCAGGTGCGTAGCAAGAAGGAGGTCAACCAGCGCGCTCAACGTCACCAACTCGGAACGAAAGACGCGACCTGGGCGACGCGGAACTCCTCCCTCTTCTCCCTCCACCACTCGCCGCCTTCGCAGCTCAAACGCTCCTTCGACTCCCTTGATCTTCTGCGCCTGTCCAGACTCTCTTGCACCGTAACCCTCGCACCCCTACGTCTCCTGCCGACTACACCGCCCGAAACAACAAACGATGGCGCCGCCTCGCCTGTTCTACGACCCCGCCAACCCCCGCATGCTCACGGACGACGAGATGGCCTCTCTCAGCGCCGCAGACGTGCAGGCTGCGTGCGACCAGCTGGACCAGAACACGGTTGGAGTGCTGCAGGAGATCGACGAGAACTTCGCCAAAGCGAACCTGGTCCTGAACCAGCGCATCTTGCCCGCCGTCCAGCGGTACGGCGAGAACAGTCTGCAGATCTGGGAGTCGGTCAAGGTGCGTTTGTGGAGCTCTTTGGGCCAGGGAGGGACGGAGCTGACGCTCGTGTTGGGACGCAGTTCTGGAAGTCCTTCTTTGAGGCGTCGGCCAACACCAAGCTCTCGGATCCGTACACGGGAGACGAGTCGATCACGTCCGAGAACCCGCTCGACGTGCACGGAGGCGCGAACGAGTCGCTCTCCTTCGCCCAGGAGGACGGCGCGTCGAACGCGTCCGGCTCGGAGGACGGCAACACTCCTCGACCCCCTCCTCGCGGCGAGCACAAGTGGTCCGACGACCTCAGCCCCTTCCAAGCGCTCCAGAAGGACCTCGATGGACTGGCCAACTCGTCGGCCAACTCGTCCGTGACGCAGGCGATCAAGGACGTCCAGCGATTGCGACTAGGCGACCTCCCTCCCGACTCGCCCGACCTCCCTCTCCCGACGTTCGAGTCCTCCCTCGACATCTACTCCAAGGAGCCCAGCAGCGACGCCAAGGGAAAGGCACGCGCGTACGACGTCCTCGCAACTGGCTCTCCCCTCCCACGCACCCTCAAGGCCGGCGCAGACAAGCACCACCCCGCGCTGCTCCAGAAGCTCCTCCGCAAGAACCTCGCCTCCCCTGCCCCCGCCTCTGCCGCTGCTTCTCGCGCCAAGCAGATGTTCCCCACCGACGTCCCAAAGGACTGGGACGGACTCGCGAACCTCTCGACCACGCCCCTCTCCTCGTTCGCCTCTCCTACGAAATGGGACGACGCGCTCATCGCCCCTCCCGACCTCCTTTCCTCCCCCCTCCCCATCCCCCAAATGTCTTTCGCCCTCCCCGCATCCAACTACTCCCAAACTCCCTCCAAGGAAGCAGCTCGTCGCGTCGCTCGCGACGTCTACACGCACGCGACCTCCCCCATCGGCCTCGAAAGCCCACTCATCGAACCGCCTTCCGTGCTCAAAGAGTGGGCGACGAGGGGCTACGATATCCACCCCGATGTAGGGCCGGCCCCAAGTCCGAGCGAGGGGAAGCGCAAGGGGTTCGAGGAGGAGCAGGAGATGTTCAACGAGGCGGACCTCGAGGAGGACAGTTGCGAACTTCCGCGCGTGCAGGGGTCTTTCCTTGCTGCTGCGGGAGGGTTGGCGGATTACGGAGGAGGGACGACGGCGAGGATCGAGGATTTGCTGAACGAGGACAGCTTTGCGAGGCTTGTCGACGACGACGAGGGAGGGTTTGGACGACCGCTCGAGGACGAGGGAGAGGAGGAGCTGTCGTATGCCGAGGAGGGACATTCGTACGTCGACGAGGGTCAGTACGTCGAGGAGGGGCACGAGGAGGGGCATTCCTACGTCGAGGAAGGGATTTCGCAGGACGGACGAGGAGGACTGGATGGACCCGAGGACACGCTCTTTGGGATGCCGCAGAAGAAGGCGACTTCGTTTATCGCGGGAGAGGAGGACGACAGCTTTGATTTCGAGGTTGGCAAGGGGCAGGGGAGCGGGTTCAGGATGATGGGAGCGAACGAGATGGACACGCTCCACGGAGGGATCCTGTTGGAGAGCGAGCCGTTCGAGGTGCGTTTTGCTTTCGTGCGTCCTTTGCAAGCGAGCTAACCATTCTCTCTTTCTTCGCAGGCATCACCACTGGCTGGGAGGGCGAGGATGGACTACTGAGGGAAGGGAGGGGAGGTTGGAGCGGGAATACCAGCGATTGTGCAATACCAACCTCCCTTGCGGTTCCTAGGGCACTTGAAGGCTTCAGTGGGTGTGTACAAGCTCAGAGGGAGACTCTCCTCTGGCCGAGAGAGTTGCCTGTGGCAGCCCAAGTCGCGCATTCTCCAAGCACCTCTCTCGATCACTTTCCACCACCTCCCCTCCTCGGCTCGACACCTCCATCGAATCGACAGAGCCTACATTCACTTCTGACGAGGACTCGAGCTACAGAGCACCCCGCGCGCCACCCCGTCCTCGCACACGACCTCTCCTCGCGAGCAACAATGTCGACCAGCAAGGCAACTCTCGACGCGACCTCTCCTCGTGCGGACCCCTCGCCTGAGATTTCCGAGGAAGAGGAGGAGGAGGGTGCGAACGGGCAGGCGGTAGAGGGAGGAGGAGTTGAGGGGACTGCGATCAAGAGGAAGCGCAAGAAGAGGAAGACGCCGGCGCAGAAGAGGGCGAGCGCGGAAGCTGCTGCCAAGGTTGCTGCTTCCGCCGCTGCTGCTGCTGCACCTCCGCCTGCTGTGCTCAAGATCAGTCGGAACAAGCACATGAAGGTGAGCTGAGCGCGCACGATGGTGAGCACGGGAGCTGACCTCGTCTGTCGCAGTACATCTCCAGCTATCACGTAGGCGTTCTCTAAAGGCTATCGGGAGGGGAGGGGAGCTGATGCGACTCTGCAGGGACCCTGGCTCCAACTCCCGCACGAGGTGCTCGACTCCCTCCTCTCTGTCAACTGCGACCCCGAAGCTCTCCCGACCGTACGCGGCCTGATGGAAGCCAAGTCGACCGTCGGATCCAACTACGAACGCTCGTTGCGCTACAAGTCCCTCTCGTCCTCCTCGGAACCCCACCCCGCCTTCTCCTTCCTCGGCGGCGACGACGACGAACGCCTTCCCCCTCCTATCGACCCAGCCGTCTTTCGCGGCGTCTCAGAGATCCGCAAGCTGGTCGACGACGCCTCCGACCTCGCTGTACGCGCCGCGTCGGGCTTGTCGGCTGCTGCTCTCGGCGCGCTCAATATATCGAATGGGACCGGCTCGCTCGCGAACTCGCTCGGGATGGAGGGAGGGCCGGGAGGGAGGAACGCTGCCATGTCGCCCATTCGGCAGCACAGGCTTCGGAGCTTGGCAGTGTCGAAGCTCGCCGAGGCATACAAGATCGACGAGATTGCGGCGAGCGTGGCGGTCATGCAGGGAGCGACGGGGCTGGACGACCTGGCGGCTCGCGTGATGAAGTACGAGCCCGACAGCTTGGACGCCCAATACGTGCACTTTTTCCACGAGAAGATCCCTTCCAGGTGCGTTCTCGGATTCCGACCGCGAGGGGAGGTCGCGGAACTGACTTTTTTTGATTTCGCGAACCAGGACTCTCGCCCTCTCGACCGACACGACTCTCCTCGACCAGCTCATTGCCAGCAACCCCCATCGTCTCGAGTACTACCGCACCCGTGGCATCGTCCACGGCTTCAAGCAGGACTACCCCTCCGCCATCCGCAACTTCACTCAAGCCCTCACGCAAGCGAAAGCCGCTCGCAAAGCGAAGCAGTACCACGCAGGCGATACGGGTGGCAAGACCTCTCGCAAGAAGGGCAAGGGCGGCAAGTCGGGCGGCAAGTCGAACGGGAAGCAGAAGGAGAGCAGCGTGCCGGTCGAGTCGGCTTCAGTTCCGGCGCGCGAGGAGGCGACGGGGATCGGGAAGGAGGCGGGGGACGACCTCGAGCGGCAGATGCTCTTCCACCGCGGGATGGCGCACTTCCACTACGCCTGCACGCTCATCGAGGACGCCGTGCTCGACATCGAGGAGGTCGACCACCCCCAAGGCGGACTCTCGAACGAGGGAGGCGAGCTCACGCTCCGCAACGTCGGGATTAATCTCAAAGACGAGGTCGCGGGACTGTACGGCTGCGCGTCGACGAAGAAGCAGGAGCGGTACCGCGCCATCCTCGCCGAGCCGGAGCTCAAGGAGAAGGTCACGACGCTCCTTCGCAAGAGCATTCGAGACCAGGAGCGGTTCCTCTCCTACTTTTCCATCTGGGAGGCTCCCCCTGGCTCGATCCTCGAGGAGGAGAAGCGGTTCACCAACCCTCGTTCGACCGACAAGCCCCTCACGTTCCGCGGACGACGACTCATCCACCATCGCTCCCTCTCCAACCGCACCCGTCACGCCGACCCTCGCCGCAGCGACAGTACCCCAGGAGAGAACCAGGACCCCGCCCTCCTCACGACGTACCACCCCCTCCTGATCGAAGCGCACTTCTCCGTCCTCCTCAACCATCTCCTCCTCGGCGACTTTTCGGCCCTCGTAGGGCAGCACTACAAGATTGCTCGCCTGATGGACTACCTCGAGGGATACCCCGTCTTCCTCCCCGCTCGCTCGCTCAACCAGTCCGAGTACGCGGAGGTCCTCGAACGCCTCGCGGTCACTTGGCTCAAGAAGCGCGAGGAGGGAGGCGTACTTGCGCCCGAGGGGACGGAGGAGGACGTGGCGCGGGAAGGAGATCTCAAGAGCTTGCATCACCTCCTTTCGTTCTTTACGGAGGAGTTCGTCGAGGCGCTCGTCGCGGCGGCGGAGGTGGCGGATAGGGACGCGAAGGATGAGGCGAAGGCCAAGGCGTCGAGTAACGCTTTGATGGTGCTGTTGGAGCAGTCGGGGTCGAAGGAGCCCAAGGGAACTTGGGCGGAGGAGCGGGAGAAGGCAGAGGCGGAGAGGAGGAAGATTGATCCTTCCTGTGAGTTTCCTCGTCGTCCTCCTCGAAGAGCAGGTTGCTGATTCTCGTTCTTCTCGCAGACGCGACGTACAACACCGCTCGAGCTGAAGTCGCCCTCGCGTGGTTGACGGCCGTCGTCCTGCCCGAGAAGGAGGCGGAGGAACGCGCGGGCAAGGGGAAGGGGAAGGCGTCGGCGGAGGCGAGCGCCAGTGGTGCGAATGGTTCGGGGACCGCATCGGGGTCGAGGATGAGGATGGACGATGAGGAGGATTAGGTGTGGCTTGGTTGGAAGGAGTTCCTTTTGTTGGTGCGAGATCGAGCGGCAGCGAGAGCAGCAGCGAGAGAGAGGGAGTCAAATGTGGCTTGCGAGGGGATGCGAGATGGGGGGGTACGAGTTGGGGGGTAAAGCTAAATGGGGTGGACAGTGCGGGAGTCGTCAAAAACGGCATTCAATGAGGGGGAACTAGACAAGGGGAGAACGCAAAGAAAAGAAACCGGCCCTCCCTCAGTCGATCGTGATGACCTCCATCTTCTTCGCTCCAGCCTTCTCCAACGGCTTCTTCGCAGGCATCGCGTACTTTTCTGCGACGGAAAGCAACATCAGCACCCTCTCGCTGCGAAGAACGGCCGCCAACGCACCCGTCCACTCCCTCGCAGCCTTGTCGTGTGCCGCCCGGTTCTTCTTGTACTTCTGAGCAATGTCGGGCATGAGAGGGTCGTCCGGGTTGGGATCCGCCAGGAGGGAGCTGAGGGAGAGAAGAACCTTGACGATGGACCTGCGTGAGAACCGTCAGCCACGGCGAGCGAAGAGCAGGGCGGGAGAACGCACAGAGCAGGCGACCACTGCGACTTGAGAATGTCCAAGCACACTCCGCCTTGCGTGTTGATGTTGGCGTGGTAGATCTTGGTCTTGAACGTGACCTGGTGGCGAGCGTTAGCTGGGGTGCGGAAGCTGAGGACCAACTGCGAGCTCACTCGGGGAGGGCGGAATGGGTAGTCGGGAGGTAGGGTTATGGAGATGTCAAAGACGCCTCCTTCGTACACGGAATCTGGAGCGCAGAGGGTTAGTGGGTCTCCGGAGAGCGCAGGAGCAGCTCCGACGCACCTGGAGGTCCCTCTGTCGCCACCCAAGAACCTGGTCAGCTGCCGTCCCCCTCCACCGAGTCACCCTTCCGGCTCCGTACGGCCTACTCACCGATCTGCGCGGTCCACTCGTACACAGAGGCGTCGCTCGTAGGTCCAGCTCTGCGTGACAGTGCGCGATCAGCACCTCGTCCGCCAATCGCGTCAGACAGCGACTCACTTGCAGCCTTGCGGCAGCTCCTCTGAGACCAAGTCGCGCATCTCGCGGGCGATCCTCTTGGCGCTCATGTTCTTCGCCATGAGAAGAGTGTGGTGGCGATGGAGAGGTGGTCACGAGAGGAGGTCGAGTCGAAGGTGGAGAGTGGCGGATGCGGCGGGGGGCTTGGAGGGTTGGCGGGGGGTGATTGGTGAGTTCAAGGGGACGTTCCTGGGATTGGTGGAGTAGTCGGAGAGAGGTCAAAAGAGGAGAGCTCGATCGAACAACGGAACCTCGACTTGGGCACGGCGACGAATCTCGCTCTCCTTCTCGCCCCGGTCTTGCTCGAAACAACTTCGCGCTCCAGCCAGCGTTCGTCACTCGTCCCCGTCACTCGTATAACTCTGCTCCATCTGCCCCGTCAAACTCGTCAACGGCGGCCTCACCACCTCCTTCGCCTCGACCCCATTCCTCCCCAACTCTCCGACGAGCAACTCGAGCGCCTTCTCGATCCCCGCCAACCGCTCCTCGAGCCCTTTCGACATCTCGACCTGCGCCGCTTTCGCCTTGTCCGCCTTCTTCCCCTTCTCCGCTTCCGCCGAGAGTTCGACGGCCGATTGGAGCGTAAACATCCTGCGCGCGCGAAACCATCAGCTCCCCCATCTCAGCAAGCGAGAAGCGAAGAAACTCGCTTAGCCAACGGACTCGCCAAACTCCCCATCCTCGCATGCTGTGACTGTCCCCTCTGCACCCCCTCCGCAAGCGCCTTCAACCTCTTGTCCACCCCCTCCTTCCCCCCTTCCTCCTCCGCATCAATACTCGGCACAGCAATCGCGACCGGCGTCACCTCCCTCTCAAAGATCCTCCCGACGGTCTCGACGGCTCCGTCCCAGGGGATCCCGCGCGGGAGAGAAGCCCAGGCTCGTTGGGTTTGGAGAGAGATCTTGGTGGCGGTAGGGCCGTAGGAACCCTTGTGGTGGAACCGGGTGTGGAGGGCGAGGAAGAGAAGGATGGGGAGGTTGAACGTTTTCGTGAGGAGGACGTTGGTCTTGTGGAAGTATCTGAGTCGGAATGGGGTTAGTGCGGAGAAAAGGGGGGAGGAGCGAGGACGTACCGAGGTGTGAGGAGGAAACGGAGAGGGAGGAGAATGAGGAAGGCTACGACGTTGAGAGGAGGCATGTAGGACGTTAGAGCGTCGCTCTTGACTCGCTCGATGGTTCCTGGCTTGATCGTCAGCGATCGACCCTCCGAGATGGGAACGAGACGACTCACGAAGTGCTTTCTGGTTCAGGATCTCCGTCTCGGCGTTCGCTTGAACAGCAGCAAACGTATTCGAGAGCAGCGAGATGAGGATCGTGAGAACTGCGCGCACGCCTTCGTCAGTCCGCAGTCCGGCGAACGAAAGAAGAAGAACGCACGAAGAGTCTGGGAAAGCAGCGCATAGAGCACGATGAGGAACGGTCCAAGGACAGGGTGGAACTTTTGCGCCGCCTCGAACCCCAAGAACGAGTTCCCGAGCCAGATCTGCGCGTTGTCGGAGCGAGGAGTCAGCGAGGTCGCCCAAGACGCGCAAACGAAGGACCCACCTTAAACATCAGCCAGGCAATTTGCCCGACGTCCCAAGTTCCACGAGCGAGGACATGTAGCGCGACGAGGAACCCGCTCGCAGTGAGCGAGGCCAGTCCCATGAAAAGGACAAATTCTTTGATCATTGCGCTGAGGGCGAGTAGTACCACGTTCCCTCGTATCAAGCTGATGCTCAATCGAGGGAAGAGGATGCATGCCGCGAGGGCAAGAGTGTCGAATGCCAGTTCTGAGAGTTCGAGGTCGTGCGTGAGGAGGCCTTGAATGCGCAGTCCGAGGAAGGTGAAGAAGACGAAGCAGAAGAGGGAGTCGAGGACTGTTTGAAGAGGAGTTAGAAAGGTTGGGAGAAGGGTGGGAGGGGCGGACCATTGTCTGTGGATCGAGAGAGTCAGTACGGGCGAAGGACGCGTGGAGAGAGAGGACGTACAGACGCCGTAGTAATCTGCAGGCGAGGTGTTAGTCGAGGTTGGTTGGGGAGAGAGGGAGAAGGCGTACAGGCTGTGATACCGTTCTCCTGCATGCTGGCAAACTCGTCGAGGGCGAATCCCAAGGACCAGAAAATGAAGAGTCCTTCCCAGATGTTGACTCGCTCGTCGTCTCGGGCTGCAGGGTGGTTGGTTCAGCGATTTCTATGGAAAGCACCAGCAAAATTGCGTACTCGTTTGAGTGATGAGGAACAGCACGAGCATCGCGGAGAAAGTGAAGAACTCGAGTCGGTTGCGAATGAGTGGGACGCGAAGCCGGTAGTGATCGAGGAAGGGCTGCTTCCGCCAATCGTAGAGTTCGATGACAGGCTTTCGCTTGTAATCGTCCTGGATGAGGGAGCTGCAGTCGCGAAGCCCGAAATTCAGCGAGCAGCGAGGTTGCGAAGGAGGGGTGACCTTACTGCGCGCCTTCGGGCTGGTACGTGACATCTCCCACGTAGATTCCTTTGACCGCCTGGAGAAGGGCTCAGTGAAACGCGCTGATCTGAATAGAAGGAAGCGAGAACGCACCTGCTGCACAAGAGGCGATTTGACGAACCTCTTCGCTTTCGAGAAGATGGCCAACTCGAGCGCATTCGCAGCACTCGCCTTCCCCCACTCCTTGATCTCCTCGAGTTCGTCCCCTACGAGCCCTTCGTCCTCGACAAACATCTCCTCCGTCGCTCCCATAAAAGGGTTGAAGCTCGCCGTCAAAACATGGAGGAGCTCCAAATTCCCAGACGACGTCCCGAATACCGACAGCAGCTTCAAAGCGAGCAGCTCGCACAGGTCCGCTCGAGTGGTGTTGACGCCGCAGAAAGCGAGGTCGGCCTCAGCCTCGTTGAGGAACTGCTGTCGGTTGATGAGGAGGCAGTAGATCAACGACGCTGCGGGTCGTTCCCCTTTCGAGAGCTTGATCGTCAGAGGTCGGACGATGCTAAAGTTGATCGAGGGCGTCTTGAGCTGTTCGTACGTGAGAGGAGTGTCGATGACGCTGGCGATTTCATGGCGGACTCGTTGGAGGAGGGGGAACACGGCTTCGTTGTTGATCGAGGAGAGGGAACGCCCCAGGAGCGGGTCGAAGGGGTGGTGGTGCGAGTTTTCGACGTCGGAGATGGGAGAGGAAGGGGTGGTAGAGGCTGCGCTGGCGGCGTAGCTGCCTGCTGCACTGGCAGCGACGTGCGGCGGCATGCGGTGAGATCGCGATGGAGAGCTGCGAGGGTGGTCGTCAGCTAAGCCTCTCTCCCCTTCGGTTGAGAGAGGCGAACGCGGGAGGAGATGGGAAGAGGAGGAGGGAGAATCGTCCTCTCGTCACGTCTCCCTTCTCCGCTCTCGAAATGAATCAAGAGAACATCTGGACAGCAGCAAGCGAAGGAGACGCAGCTCGAGTAGCGGAACTAGTCGAATCAGGTCAGTCCACAGCTCCTCCTGCAGCTCGAGCTCCTCCTGACCCAACTCCCGCAGGACTCTCCCCCTCGATCCCCGACGAAAACACCTACACCCCCTTGCACGCCGCCGCCTCGTACTCTCACACCGATATCCTCCGCTACCTCGTCTCGAAAGGCGGCGATATCAACACGGTCGACGGGGATGGAGAGACTCCACTTTTTCTGGTTGAGACGGCCGAGACGGCGCGCGTCGTCGTTGAGCTCGGAGGGGATCCACGGTGGAAGAATGTCGAGGGAATGACTGTGCGTTGTTCTCTCTCGTTTTCTCTGTGGCGGAGGAGCTGATTCGAGGTGTGCAGCCGGCGGAGTCCCTGCAAGAGGAGTACCCCCACATCTCCCTCTACCTCCGTTCCCTCACTGGCGAAACCGCTCCCATCACCCTCTCCGAGCAAGACCCCTCACCAGACCTCGACACGCCGACCGATTCCCTCCTGCACGTCGTGAGAAGTATCATGGAGGCGTCCGAGCGAGGGGAACTGAGTGCCGAGGAGACGGATGATAAGCTTAGAGAGGTGGTGGAGAGGGCTGTCAAGGGGCAGGTGGAGGTGGGGAGGGAATTGGGGATGGAGGAGGGGGAAGAGAGTGGGAGGATTAGGGAGAGGGAGGATGCGAATGGGGATGAGAGGATGGAGGACGGGGCGGGAAAGAGGAGGAGGGAGGAACCGGGGAGGTAGTGGGGTGCAGCTCGAGTAATCTTTAGTACCGGAAGGCCTGGGTTGGGAGGGTGGGCGAGGGGGATGTTTGGCTCGCTTGCGTCTTTCGCTCGTTCTTTCTGCTCTCTTCCTCTCTCCTGCTTCTGATTCTTCTTTGCTTATCATTGCGGTGGGAGTGGATCTCCCTCCAGTGAGCGATCTCTCTGCCCTCGTTCTAACCTATCGACACTGCGTTCTCGCAATCCCCTTTTGTGCTCCTCCGCTTGCCACTCGAATCCCGCGACTCGAATCCCTACCACGCTAAGCAAACCACTGCTCCATGCTTTCTTTCGATCCAGGCAAACTTCTGCAGCTGCATCAGCGAGATCTTTGGACGAAGGAGCTCAACACCTTGCAAGACCGTCGCAAGAACGAGCAGTTCCCCTCCTTGCCCTCATCTTCCTCGCCCACCACCTGTTCTCCGAATCCCACCGTTCTTCCCAGTCGGTGCTGCAGCAGAAGACGCCACCAGGCGTGCGAAGCTCTGAACGGGGGCTCGAAACGGTCGTCGAAGCAGTCTCCACCTTCGCAAGCGCGCCTGCTTCTCATCGGGAAGTCCATCTTCCTGCGTCGCAGACGTAGCGCAGCAGGCCGCTCTCCCGCTAGCTAGGCGCCAACCCCGGGCAAGCTAAAAGCCGCAGAAAACGTCGCAAAACTCAAAACTCGCTACAGCCCCAAAAACCGGATGACGTGTTCTTGGGCTGGGGGGGAGAAAAAAGAGGGCGCTCGCAACTGGAAGCAGGCGAGGAGCAGGGAGAGGGGTGGTCCTGTGTCGTTGGGTCGAGCGCGGGTGAGGGGAGCGGGCGGAAAGTCCGGTTCGCGTCGAGTTCGCGTCGAGGAGGACGGGAGCAGTTTGGGAGAGGAGCAGCCGTACGGCAGCTTGCTGCAGCTTTTGTAGTGGACCCCAAAACGAAGCTGGATCGTGGTGTAGCGTTGGGGACTGGAAGTGTTGGGGAGAGGCCAGCACGTGAAGAAAAACGTCGGAGCAGGAGGGGAGGAGGAGGAGGTTCCAGCTCCGCAAGGGTCTGTGCGGGTCTGTTTGGTCTCTCCTCTTCCCCTGCTCGTGGAAGGGCAAGGAAGCAGAGGAACCTCTTTGGGAAGAGATTACCGGACTATCTTGTGTTGACTTGCACTCCCCATGAAGTGCAGCCGGCGGAGCGAGAGAGAGGCGATCTTTGTTGACTTTCCTGACTGGCCCTTCTTGCTCTTCCCTCTGCGACCGCTGTCAAGAGCAAACCCCTCTGCGACCGCTGTCAAGAGCAAACCCTCAGCTAGACAAGGAACCGGTGAGCACTCGCACACGTTTAGAAGCCACCCCGATTCAATTGACCCAGCTCCGTCGACTGCCCCGACTGACGTCGCGCCTTTTCCCTCCTCCCCGTCCTCCAGCAAAGACTTAAACTCGTTCGTAACTTCTTTCAGTCTACACTCGTTGAACGGCGTGGATCAAAGCCTCACACAAAAAATCCGAACACGCCCTCGCTCTGCCCAGCGCAACCCCGAGACGCCCTGCTCAACTCTTCGGCCCTTCTCTTCCCCGACCTCACCAACAAAGGACGACACAGGACGACTACGCCCCTGCCCCAGTCAGGGAACGCCGCGCTCCCGCCCACGAACGAAGGATGGTCCGCTCCTCGTCCCCTTCCAACGGCCGCCCTGTTCCACCACAAGTCACCAATCCAAACTTCAACACCCACCCGCAAGGAGGTCTCTCGCGTTCGTCAGGCAGCGGATCACTCGCCCTCCTCGCCGGTCCCGCCAGCTGCCCCTCCCCTTCGGCGTACGACTCTCCCTGTTTGAGCCCTTGGGGAGGTTCAAGTCGCACCAACTCGCCTACACCTCCCTCGACGGCACCGAGCAGTCAAGCCTACGCCAGCGGGAGTGGACCTCCCTCGAGCTCCAACAACACGGGCTTCGTCGTCATGTCGCGCCCTAAATCCTACTTACCTCCTTCAGCTCCTCTCCCCTCCTCTCCCTCGTCCCTCCCCTCCTCTTCTCCTCC
>JANGFH010000353.1:21757-33420 GCA_025758715.1 Glaciozyma martinii | reverse complement strand
GGGGTCCGTTTTGCCGGAGCAGCCCTCTCAGCAAGAGCGAGACCGGATTCCGAGATTCTCTCTCCATCGCGCTAATTCGTCTTCCTCCCCCTGCTCAGGTGCGGGGATCGCTCATCCGCGGTGCCAAAGTCTTCTACGCATGCACCGCAACGGATCCCCAGCTGGGTGCGAGAAACATCAGACCTGTGACCAGGGGCTGCACGCCGGCCTCTCCTCGCACGGGCCGCAATCCTCGCCACAGCGGCCGGGACCGCTCCCGACAGATCGGGACAAGCTCTACCCTACCACCTCTCGCCCCCGCACAATGGGTTCATTGATACAGCTCCCAGAGCGCCACAACTATACTCCAGCCCCAACGGAGGAAGGAGAGGAGCACCTTCGCTCGAGCGCCGCACCACACCTCCTCGCGACGCGACGTGCGGGCTGGGTAGCCGCCGGGGTGTTGGCATTCCTCCTGATTGTGAGTGCTTGCTGGAACCGAGAGCTCTATCTCACAGAGCTGCGCAGGTTTCGCACGGCGATCACATCAAGGGTCGTCTAGGAGCGGCTGGCGCGTCCAAGTGCGTTGACCCGTTCGTTGCCCCTCACGGTTGTGAGCTTTTCTCTCCCTGCAAGTGCTTCGAAAGGAGGAGATTCAAACGGCAAGCTGGAGCGCAGCCGCACCTTGCTCTCCTCGTGCCTGCGAGAGGCAGCGTCCTTCCCCAAACCCAACTCAGCCCGTCGCCAGGCCGCGATGCTAAAGAACCCGGCGCAGACATCTGGCGTGGCGATAAAGACGTAGCGGAGGATATAAGGTGAGCATCTGAGCTGACACAAGAGCGGGTGGGCTTGGAGCTGACCGCTGGCGGCGCAGATGGATTCCCCTCTCTCCCTTACTGCTGGCCAACACCTCCACTCCGGCACTCTCCAACCTACTCTCTCCACCGTCATCTGCACTCGACTGGTACGCTGCACCCACCTTTAACCGTCTCCTGCAAGAACCCTCTCCCGGCACCAACCCAGCACTTTCTTTCGCACGCAACAAGACGGTGGTGTTTGTGGGGG
The DNA here is from genome assembly GCA_025758715.1 of Glaciozyma martinii. Taxonomy (NCBI): domain Eukaryota; kingdom Fungi; phylum Basidiomycota; class Microbotryomycetes; order Kriegeriales; family Camptobasidiaceae; genus Glaciozyma; species Glaciozyma martinii. The sequence goes on along the minus strand of JANGFH010000353.1, from coordinate 32,376 downwards.
ACTCGTGCGTTAAACCCCTTCTTTCACACCATAAATGGAGCTGACGACTCAATACCACAGTCACGACCGGTCGAACATGTGAGTTCGAAGAATGGAACGGAGGAGGAGGCGCGCTAACAACGCGCTGGTCTTGCTTGACCCAGAGTCGGGTTCTGTCAACAGCACGAAGCTGCGGGAAGTGTCCTCACGATTCCTCACTTCCACATCAAGGCGTCGTGTCAGATCCCAGTGAGTCACCTGAGGTGGCGTGGAACAAACCGTCCTCTAACATCCTTCCCAGGACTTGGGATTGACCGTTGCATCCTGGTTTCACTACGGTCTTGCGGAAGAGAAGGAGGATGCGTGGTATATTCCTGAGCAGCCGGGGGGTTTCGTGGACAACCCTGGGCCAACCTCTATTGAAGCGCGCCTCACCAATCTTTTCCTCCCCGATGTTGCAGTCATTGGCTCACCAGACCTGCTCATTCTCAATTCATTCTTCTGGGTATATCTGTTCCTAACCTGATCTGCTGAGCTCTCAGCTTACCGTGCAACCGCAAAGGATCTCCGTTTTTTTGCACTCCATGCTCGCCACTACGGACGTGCATCTCTCGAAGCGGAGGAGCGACCGCTAACGGTGCGTCTGTTCCTGCCTTGCTTTGCTGAGCTCTCAACTTACTGTACAGGGGTAGTGGAATGAGCTGGAGTGGCATCGAGGAAGGGTAACAACATATGTGCGCATCTTCCAGGAAGCGTTCCCCAAGGCCAAGATCATGTTTCGACTTGGTTCGTTTGCTTCCATCCCGTCAGGTTCCCTTCTGAACCCTCTTCCTCAGGTCAAGAGCATGCAACAAATAGGAACGGTGGCAATGTGGGCGTGTTCCAACTGAACTCGAGTATCCGCGCGATCCTTGCGCACCTGGGTGTGCCCGTGTTCGAGTGTGCGTCTCTCACCCTATTTCCAACCCCACAACACGTACAGTACTGACTCAATCTTCTGCTCGTGTAGGGGCATCACTTCTGAGCGGCGAGGACCAATACAGTGCGTACTTACCTTGCTCGGCCTGCTTCCCAAGTTCTGACATTGTCCTGCCAGAGGATGACCAGCACCTCAAGACCGGGAAGCCTGCCTTCCTCTTTGGCAGTATGCTGTTGTGGTACCTCCGCCGAGTTGTGGAGGGATGGGATAGCTGTTGATGGGAGAAGGGAGATTTGAGGGAGACATTGAGGTGCCCACTGCATTCCAGCAGATGTCTGACGTGCACGGACGCACACAAGAGAGCTTTCAAAGCAAGGGAAGAGAGCAGGAAGAAAATCACAACCCAGCAAAGGTTTTGGCGGGGAGAGAACAAGACTGTTGTTGATAGCTGAGATCCAGCAGAGGCGTCTGTACCAAGAGAAGTAATATCCGCTCAGTTGAGACTGCTCAGCTCCACAAGCCACGGCGGAGAAGACAGACATCAGAAAGAGCGAGTGCGGCAGGGGAGACGGAGAGAGAAGAGGAGCGTGAACAAAAGCGATACATCAGCTCGCGCCTACCCAACTTGTCATATTCATTGAGCGCAAGAAGAAGCAGTGTTGAGGAGAGCAGTCAATGTAAATCAGCAGTGGAGGAGGGAGGCGGAGGCAGAGGCGGCGTCGTTCGGTCACAAAAGGGATCTGCGGTGGATTACACAAAGGAGACTAAGACAAAACCTGCAAGCATTGTTAGTACGTGGTGTGTGTTGGTCTGGAATGGAAGCAACTCACTGCGAGTAAAACGATGGAAAGGACGACGATGAAGACAAGAAAGAGGCAAAACATGCGGCGGCCAGCTTTTCGTTGACTGACCGCCGCCTGTCTTAGCTCGCCAACCGACGCCTCCGTATCTCGTACGACACTGAACACGTTGTCGTACATCGCATCTGCATCGGCACACCACATCGTTAGCTATCGCGCTCCTTGCAGCAGCACCTCGCCGTCACGCACCGACCGAGTTCTGCTGGTCTCCAACAATCGTCGCTAGATCCCCAAAGATCTGGTTGAGTTCGGTAATGCCCTGCTCGATCTGCTCAATCTCTCCTTCTCGCTCCTGGATGAGCTGCTCTTGAAATTCGACCTCGGAGTCGGGGATCGCATCCATGGTGGCTTGCCTGCGCAAAGATCGCACCGTGAGCAACGCTGGGAGGACTCAAACGCTTGAGTTAGTCTCACCGCTGCTCAGCCAGCTCGAGGAGCTGTCCAGTGCCATCGTCTTGGTCGCCACTGGCCAGCGAACGTTGGTCAGCTCCCGCTCCAAGTGCGTTGCCCGCCTTCGAAGGGGAGGACGTACCTCAGACTCGACGGCTGTAGCGCGTACTCGCTCCCCATCGTCGCCTTGGCGCGCTCGACAAACAGGCGTTGCCGTTCCGCACTCTTCCTCGATGCGTCTTGAAAGGAGGCAAGCGCCTTCTGGAAGTCGGCTGAGCCCCTCTGCTTCTCCTGCGCGTGTTGCCGCTGCAGCAGAGCCAAGCTCAGTCAGCTAGCTAGCGCCACCAGGGGAGAACAGACGCACGTCCCCAGGGAGAAGATCCCAGCTGGCGAACCGCTTGACGTCTCCAGTCGATTGCTTGATGACTTCGCGCGTGACATCCGTCAGGTTGTGACTGACGAGCCGACATCAGCAGTGGTCCCTTCGCACCCCCTCCCAGAAAGGCTCACAGCTTGCTCCGGAGGTCTGAAGTGTCCTTGGGAGAACCCAGCAAGTCGACAAGTTTGGTGATGGCCGAGACGTTGGCGTTGATCTTGTGAGTCTGAAGGAGGACTGCTCGCCGGACGGCCTGGAATTGAAGATCCGCCTCTGCGAACGGAACACAGCGTCAGCCCTTGCTCGCCCGGCTGTAACAGAGCAAGTGAGGCGTACCCGGGGAGATGCCAATGTCGCGATTGAGAGGGGTACGCTCGAGGCCTCTCTCCAAGTCCTGGAAGCTCTGCGGCCAGGGTCAGCAATTGGAGTGACTGGGCGACAGGAGGACTTGCCATCGCAGGAGACTCGGGGGAAGGTGTGAGGTGAGGGAGAAATGTCCCAACTACTGGGCCAGAGCGATCTCTCCCTCCGCCGTACGTGTCGCCTTGGGGAGGATGGCTCAACCTCAGCAGCGACCACAGCAGCAGCAGCAGCAACAGCCGCAACATCCTCAGCAGCAGCAGCAGCGGCAGCCTTTCAACCAACAGCAACAACCGTATGCTCACCCGTCTCAGCCAACTCAGCCGCCACGAGGTCAAGCGCCACAACAGCACCAACCCTTCCAACCTCAGCACCAGGGACCCAGCCAGCCACCTCCTCACCTAGCACCTCAGCATCCCAGTAATCCCGCCCCGACTCGCTTCCCGCCCTCCCACGTCCCTCCTCAGTATCGACAGCCCATCCCCGACGCGCGTCCTCAGCCAGCTCAGCCGCAAGCTCGAGGTCCTTCGCCGCTCCCGCAGACCCAAATCGGTCAGGATGCTAGACTGGCAGAGGGGATGGACCGTATGCGCATGCAGGAGCAACCGGCGTCTCATCAGGTACGTTGCGCCGCCCTCCTCTTCCCAATTCGAGCCTGCCACTGAGCGTACGCCAACCGACAGATTGGAGAGCACCTTCCCAGCCGAGCGAAACGGTCGGCGCGCGCTTATCACGACCAAGGCCAAGCTTCTGCCCCAAGCGCGTACGACGACACGCTCGAACGCGAACGGCAAGGCGCGCCACAGCAGTTCCACAACGACCAGTTCGGCGCACCTCCCCATCAGCAACCACAGCAGCACCCTCAACCTCCGGTGCACGACCCTCGTACTCCCCAGAATCGTTTCCCTCCCGCCCCATCGTACATCGAACCCGGGATCCCTCAACCTCCTCACTCTGCCGGCCAGCGCATCGCGGCGAACCAGCGCATCAAGATCGATCCGGACCACATCCCTTCCCCCGTTGCAGTCCAGGAGGCGGATCAGCATCTCTACAGCACAGAACCCTACATGACCTGCTCGCGCAGCTCAGCGCCTCTCGCCACGACCGATTTTGTAGCCATCGACCAAGGTCCGCTTCTCCCAACGGCTCGCTCGGTTCCAGAGCCCACGCTGACTGACTCAACGCAGGCAACTGCAACCCTCGCTTCCTCCGCATGACGACCTACAACCTCCCTCACACCGACGACCTTGCCGTCGCCTCTCAGTTCCCCCTCGGCCTCGTCGTCCAACCGTTTGCGCCTCTGCGAGCCCAAGAGGGAGAGGTGCCAGTCGTCGATTACGGGGATGTTGGACCTCCGAGGTGTCAGCGCTGTCGGGGATATATCAACGCCTGGTGCGTCTTCATCGACGGAGGACAGAAGTTCATCTGCAACTTGTGCGGAGCCTCGACCGACGGTGCGACTGCTTTCCGCCCCGAGAATCTCTGAACAACACTCATCCTCTTCCCCCGCAGTGACGCCCGAATACTTCAGCCACCTCGACATGTCCCAACGTCGTATGGACCTCGATCAGCGACCAGAACTCCGCCTCGGCTCCGTCGATTTCGTGGTCGGCAAGGAGTACTGGGTGCAAGACGACCCGTCTACGCCTGGGGCGTCGCCTCGGAAGCCTCAACCTCTTCACTACGTCTTCGCCATCGACGTGAGCTGGACGAGCAGCAAATGCGGTCTCGTCAAGGAGGTCGTCGCTGGCCTCAAGGAGCTTCTCTACGGCGGAGACGGTCTCACCGGCACTTCGGGACTACCAGTCGGCTCGAAGATCGCCCTCCTCACCTTCGATCGCACTGTCCAGTTTTTCAACCTCAAGGTGCGTTTCGCTCCTTGCCCCCTCCCCAAAAGGCAGTTTCTTACGCCCTACCTGGCTCCAGGCCGGACTCGAGCAAGCGCAGATGCTCGTCGTCCCAGATCTTGCCGACATGTTCCTCCCGCTGAGCGAAGGCTTCCTCGTGGATCCCATCGAGTCCAGGTGCGTTGCGCGAGACGTCCCATTCGCAGGAGAACCGCTCACTCTTTCCTACAGGTCTGTCATCGAGTCATTACTGGACTCGCTACCGTACTTGGCTGCCGAGAGCCAGATCGTCGAAGCTGCGTTGGGAGGTCCGATGCGTGCTGCGGTCCTTTCTCTCGTACGTCCCCATCCCTTCGTTTGACCTAGCACGACCTGGCGCTCAAGCATCTCCAGAAATCGTGCGGTGGACAAGTCAACATCTTCCAGACCTCGCTACCAACGATCGGGCCAGGCGCTCTCAAGCATCGCGAAGACAGCAAGCTCTACGGCACCGACAAGGAGAAGACGCTGTTCGTTCCTCAGGACCCCTTTTACCGCACGACGGCGGAGGAATGCGTCGAATCAGGCATCGGCGTCAACCTTTTCCTCTTCCCGACGCAGTATATCGACGTCGCCAGCATTGGTGAGACTCGAGCTCCCTGCAGCTTTCCTTCTCGCTCATTCCTCCATCGACAGGTGTTCTTCCGGGTCTCACTGGAGGCGAACTCTTCTTCCATCCGCGGTTCGAGCCTGTCCGCGACGGAAACAAGCTTCGCGCCGAGATCAAGCGAGTCGTTCAGCGGGAAACTGGCTACAGCGTGACGATGCGGATACGGTGCTCGAATGGTGCGTGCTCTCGGCCTCGAGGAACCCAGTCCTTGCTCATCCTCTTCCTCCTGAAGGTCTCCGCATCGCCGACCACTTTGGCAACTTCTTCCAGCGCAACGTCACGGATCTCGAATTCGGCACGATCGACGCCGACAAAGCCGTCGCAGCGAGGATCAAGCACGAAGGGAAGCTCGACGAGAAGCTCGATGCCCACTTCCAGTGCGCCGTCTTGTACACTTCGGCGAGTGGGGAGCGACGCGTGCGGGTTCACAATCTCGCGGTGCCGGTAACGACTCTGCTTGCGAACGTCTTCCGCTTCGCCGACATGGACACGACGCTGGCCTACATCGCCAAAGATTGTGACCTTCGCTTCCGGTCCCCTTCGAGTGCGGAGCTGATGAGATTGTTTGCCAGCCATCACCCAAACGGCGTCCAAGTCTCTTCGCCAAGTTCGCGATCAGCTCACCGAGCTTTGCGTCAAAGCTCTTCTCGCTTATCGGAAGCACTGCGCTTCTTCGACGTCGCCAGCTCAGGTGCGTCCCCGTCGGAGGATGCGAGACTCCGACGCTAACGAGATTCACTGCAGCTCATACTTCCCGAGTCGTTCAAGCTGTTCCCGTTGTACGCCCTCGCGCTGATGAAGTCCAAAGCGCTTAAAGGTGAGAACGACCCCGCCTGGCGGCGCTTGCGTTCGCACGCTAACGACGTGGTTGTAGGGGGGCCCGTCGCGTCGGACGTGCGGACATGGCACATGCGGTTGATCAAGTCGGCTGGAGTCGCCGCCACCGTCGGACTTCTCTACCCTCGAATGCTGCCGATCCACACCTTTACCGACGACGTCGGCTTCCCCGACGCCAGCGGGCGGACCACGCTGCCTCCTCTCATGCGAACGAGCTACGCCAGAATGGAGCCGCATGGTGCCTACCTCATCGGTGAGGCCCTCCCATCCTCGCGACCGAATCGAGTGCTGACTTTGCTGTGGAACAGAAAACGGCGAGATCGCAATCCTGTGGCTCGGCTCGGCCGTGTCGCCCCAGATCCTCCAGGACCTTTACGCCGTCGAGAATCTGGACGAGCTGGACACGAGGATGGTGCGTACAACTTTCCCGCTCTTCTCAGCGGCCCGGCGACTGACTTTTGCTGTCCGTCAGGCGACCCTCCCCGTTCTCCCGACGCGACTCTCGACGCAGCTCCGCAACATCCTTGCGCTGTTCGAAACCCAGCGTGGAGGTCGACGGCTGCCAGTTCTCATCGCGCGACAGAACATCGACGGCACGGAGATCGAGTTCTCGAACATGCTCGTCGAGGACGCCAACAACGAGCAGTTCTCCTACATCGACTTCCTTTGCGCGGTGCACCAGCAGATCCAGGCGCAGCTTCTGGGCGAGACGAAGAAGGTGGAGTTTGACGCATCGTTTACCACGTGGTAGACTTGGCAGAGGGCAAGGGGGGAGGGGGACAACAGGGATGGATGGGTTGCAAGGATCGAAGTACACCGTTCCGCCTCCTACTCGTCGCCCTGCCTCGCCTGTGACCCGTCGTTAGCGAGAGGGAAGATCACTCGAAAGGGAACGAGTGCGCACCTGCACCATCCGATCTAGGTCGTCGTCGAGAGAGGCTTTCGTCGAGCTTCCCTTGCGCAGCTCGTCCAGCTCGTCGTCCAGAGACGACTTGGTCCACGGGCCGGAGGCGCTGGGCCTATCGTAAGGCTTGCTTCGACTTGCTCTTGAGGAACGCTGGGCTTGGTAGAATTTGGAGACCGCTGCTGCGTCCTGCGAGGCGAGAAGCAGTGAGCAGATCGCCTTTGGACGAAAGGTGATCGCGTTCACCTTCTGCTTGACATCAGATCCCAACGCCATGCGAAGATGCACAGTCGACGTGAAGGGAGGCTCGGCAGAAGCAACGAGGGGCAGGTATTCGAGAGGGGCTGAGACGTCGAGCTCCGTCGACGTCAAAAACTGGAAGGCTGCCGCGGAGTCCTCTGCAGGGAGCAATCATGAGCGCGCTCTCACTCGGTGCATCGAAAAGGGAGCTTACGCTCGCTACGAAAGAGAACCACCACGCTCGAGTCGTCCACCCACTCGAGGCCTTCGCACAGTCAGTCCAGGTCCGTCCGAGAGCACGAAGAGACCAAGCTCACCGAAAGGCGGCGGCCGGAGTCGAGTGCTCCGGAAGGCAGACAAGATTGCTCGCGTGTCCATAGCTGCAAACTGCTCGCTGATAACGAACAGCGCAGCGGTCCTCTGGGGTCGCAATCGGTGAGCTCGCAAGGTGGCTGAACGCGGGGAGAGGATGGCGCACCAGCTTCCCTTCCCCCTCACGGGTTGGAGCTTGTAAAGGCACCGCTGGTACCGACACGGCGTCCCCGTCGTCGCTCACCGACTCCATCTCAAGCTCTTCCTCGACCGTCCCCGCGTCCGCGTCCTGATCTCCTCCTTCCCAAGCTACGACCTTTGTCGACCAAAGCCTATCAAGCAGCGAAGGAGCAGGACCGCTTTCCTCAGTTTCCTCCACAGGTGCAGTGAGCTCTAGTAGCTCCAGCTCCTCGGGAGGAGATTCGAGGTCGAGCCTTGAGGAGAGCGAAACGAAGGCGGGTTGTTGTTGGGTTTCGTCGTCGGCGTGCATTGGCGCGGGGGCTCGGCGTAAAGGTGGGTTGGCAGGAAGAGGGAGGGAGGGAGGGAAGGAGGGAGACCTCGAGCTGCTCCAGCGCTCTCGTCTCTTGTCTTCCTCCGTTTCCCGGCCCACCCCAGCAATGCCTCGTTCTCCTTCTCCCGCTCCCAGAAGGTCTGCAAGAGGTCGAAGTCGCAGCGTAGACTCGGCTGGAAGCTCCCTGTGAGTTCCTTTCTCCCAGCCAAACCCTCCAGAGCCGAACAGACGACTCACGGCTGCCGTTCTCCCCTCCGCCCCCAGGTCGTCCAGGTGAGATTCAACTGCCTCCAGAGTGCGTTAAGCACTCACTCACTCACCACGCCCTCTTCTGCAGGTCTCGCGGCAGGTCCATCTCGCGGTCCGTCTCTCCGCCTCGCGGGGTTCGCGCGGCGGCAGTGGTCGTCGTCCAGCGCCTCACCAAGAACGTCACAATCAAGCACCTGGAGGAGATCTTTGAGGCGTACGGCAAGATTGCAGAAGTGGAGCTTCCCATCGTCAAGCGCTGTACGTGGACCCGGGGGTGCAGGTGACAGAAATGAAGCGACGTCTCTGACCTCTCGTTCTCGCGCAGTGGGCACGCACAAGGGAACGGCGTACATCACCTTTTCGACCTCCGCATCGGCGTCCAAGGCCGTGTCTCACATGGATCGCGGACAGCTGGACGGCTCCACCATCTCCGTCGCCCTCGACTCCCCTCCTCCTTCGCCTCCGAGACCCACCTCCTACCGCAGGTCTCCCCCTCCTCGCAAGTACGGTGCCGGAACAGGAGGACGCAGCCGAAGTCGAAGCCCAGCTCCCCGCAGGCGCAGTCCGGCTCGTCGTCGCTCGCCTTCGAGGTCGAGGAGCGTCAGCAGGAGCAGGAGCAGGAGTCGAAGCCCGCCTGCGCGAAGGACGGCCCAGAACGGACGTAGAGGAGGGGGAGGAACTGGAGGAGCAGGATACAGGCGCCCATCTCCTCCTCGAGGAGCGGGAGGCGGAGGAAGGGGTGGAGGACGGGGCGGGGGCGACGGACGAGGTCGCAGGGACTCTCGCTCTGTTTCGCCGGGTTCGAGGTCGAGCCGAAGCTTTAGTTCAAGGTCGCGCTCGAGGTCTCGCTCGCGTAGCCGATAATCGTTCGGGGGAGGGAGGTGGAGGTGGATCAGGAGCTGGGAGGCAGAGCTTTTCGCTGGCAAACAAGATTCTTCGTTGGCTGTGACTATCAGAGAGACCACTGCTGTACGAGGCCGCGTTCCCTCGAAAGAGAGAGAGAACCAGAGCTCCTCGCTCCGACCTGACTTGGATTCGGCGCAAGAGCTGGTCCCCCGACTTTCTCTCTCCTCCCTCCCACTCCCCCTTCCACCACTCTTTCCTCTCACCCGAAAATGGCGGCTGCCCCATCAGAACTGCCGCAGGAAGCGCGCGCTGGACAGGAGCAAAAGAGGTATGCGGAGGTCGTGACGCCTGGCCGACGACTTCCCCCTCCCCTCCTGCTGCTCCGACTGACCCCAATTCCTCTCTAGTGACCTCGCCAAGAGTACGGACGGCACTGGTTCTCGTATCGGCTGGGCTTTCCTCTCTCAGGTGCGTCCTCGTCCTTCCCTCGGGGGGCGGCGGCGAGCAAGGGCTCATCCAGGGCGGGTTTTACCAGTACTACTCGTTCCTCAACAAGGACCCCAGCAGGCTCCATTGCTTCTACACCAAGCGATCCACTCTCATCCACAGCACCGAGGGAGAAGAGGTCACGCCATGCTACGGCCAGCAGGCAAGTCCCCAGTCTTGCTCTGGTTGGAGGTGCATCCAGCTTACGCCGGCGTCGATTGCAGGAGATCCACAGCAAGATCATGAGCCTGGGATTCGAGGACTGCAAGGTCTACATCTCGAACGTGGACAGCCAGAGCTCGGCGGAGGGAGGCATCATCGTCCAGGTCATTGGAGAGATGTCGAACCGCGGTGGCCAGTGGCGCAAGTTTGCTCAGACGTTCTTCCTCGCCGAGCAGCCCAACGGCTACTTTGTGCTGAACGACATCTGTCGTTATATCAAGGAGGAGGGAGATGATGAGGAGGCGGCAGCGTCCCCCGCGCAGGTCGACTCCATCGTCGCGGACGACTCTTTCGAAATCCCCGAACCCAGCTACCCCTCCTCGACCACCTTTGCGCCCCTCAGCGACAACGGCGACATCTCCGCCGAACCCACTGCCGCCCTCGAGGAGCCCGCAGCTGTCGACTTCCCCTCCTTCACCACCGCAGAGCCGACGGCAGCCCTCACGAACGGCCTCCACCACGATGAGCCCGAGCCGGCTGTCCTCCCCTCCTCCCCTTCGCCTGCCGCCGAAGAGCCCGTCCTTCTCGCTGAGGAAGCCGCCCCCGCCCCTCCTGCACCCGAACCGACCGCCGAAGCTGTTGTCGAGACCGCCCAGGTCGAGGAGCCCGTCGTCGCCTCCCTCCCCGAACCC
>JANGFH010000353.1:0-21732 GCA_025758715.1 Glaciozyma martinii | reverse complement strand
CTCTCCTCCCCCCTCCCTCCCAACCCCCGCTGCGGTCGTCCCCCCCGCGCCTCTCTCCGCGCCTACACCAAGATCCTGGGCGGACCTCGCGGCGACGAACCGGACCAAGTGGGGAACTCAGGCGGTGGACTCGAAGGGGGTCTCTTCGGTGGCGCCTCTTCCAGCAGCAGCTGCTCCCACAGAGCGCGCAGCTCCCGTCGCTTCCGCTTCCGCGCGGACGTACCCCCCGGCGGTAAACGCGATCGCGTCCGCTTCTTGCTTCGTCAAGGGCGTCGTCGAGACCGTCAGCGACAAGGCTCTGCGTGACGTGCTCACGGCGCGGTTCGGCGCCGTGCGGGAGCTCGACATCATCCGCAGCAAGGCGTGCGCGTTCCTCGAGTTCGAGCGAGTCGACAGCGCGCGTCGGGCGATCCTCGCCAGCATGAGGGCGGGAGACGGCGGCGAAGGAGGCATCCTCATCGACACGGACATGCTGCATATCGTCGCTCGCCGAGCGCTTGGAGATCGTCCCGTCTCGACGAGGGGCCGTGGAGGAGGAGGGATCGGAGCGGGAGAGGAGCGCAGTGGGCGGGGTGGGCGTGCGGGAGCAGGGGGGTCGACGGGCGGCAGGGAGTCTGGAGCGGGAGGATACAGGGGAAGTACTGGAGCAGGATCCGAGGAGAGTGGGAGCAGGGGCGGCAGGGGAGGGTCGAAGGCGCGAGGAAGCGGGAGGGCGGCCACGTCCAAGCCTGCCGCAAAGTAGGAGTGTTGTCGAATTGACTCCTTTGGTGCATCCCACCCTCGTACATTTGCAAAGTCCACCTGCGCTGCGCTCCACCGTGCTAAAAAGTCCGTTTACGCGCTCGCCTTGAAGTTGCGGTGGAGCGTGGGCTGGACCTGAACGACGCGCTCGAGGAGCTGGGCCACGACCTCTTCGCGGTGCTGCTCGAACGACGAGTTGATCTGGGCGAGCTTATCCTCGGTTGACTTGTCGACTTCGCTTTGGGAGGTCGAGCTGTCGCCAGAATGCTGCAGGGCAGGCGGGGGAGTTCCTAATCGTCAGCTCCCTCCAGCCATGCGTTCGTGCCGTCTTGTGCGGACGCACCTGGCGCTCAAACTCCTTGAACTCTGCGTCCTTCTTCGCCTTGAGCTCTTCAATCTCCTTGCTCGCCTCTCCTCGAGCGTCCTTGATGCGCTGGTTGCGGTCTGTCGGGGGCGGGAGGATAGGAGTCAGCTGGGCCCGATGGATGGACTGGCGACGGATACGCACACTCCCTTGCCTTTGCAACAATCTTGGAAGCTTCCTTCTCAGCGTCGAGGAGGGTCTGGATGCCTTGAGCTGGGGGGAAGGGGAGGAACGTCAGACGGCGAGCAGTGGGCCCCAGATTAGCGAGAGCGTACAGTTCTGAGCCTGGAGAGAGCTGGGTCAGCGGGTGCAATCTGGGGTTAGAGTGAGCGATTCCTAGTTACCATTTTCTGAAGAGGGAAGTGGAGAGGAGGGAGGAGAGCTCGACGTCGACGGCGAACGACTTCGACTCCCCTTGCCCTTGTTCCCTCAGCGAGCGATGGCTTCAACTTCAGCTTATCAACCTCCAGCAGACTTGGCAGCTCTAAAGCAGCAGTTTGCTGCAGCTGTCGCCACCCCAGAACCTCTCGCCCTCGCCAGAGTCACAGCCGCGTTCGAAGCTCACCCAGCCGCATTCTCCGTCAGTCCCCGCGTCCAGCCAGCCTGGCGTCCTCCCTGCCAAGCAAGCCTTGCTAATTACTGACTGCAACAGGTTCTCTACCCGGCCATCACGACTCTCTTGAACGATGGAAGAGCAACGCCTCCCGTAGCGAGATGGGCAGCAGATCTCATGCAGACCGCTCTCTGCCGTCCTTTGCTCAGCGCGGACGACAAGGCTTCTCGTGCGTACAGGCGTGAGCTTCCCCTGGCCGAAAGCTAACGTCGCGTGTGGTACAGTCGCTCGCAACTCCCTCGACGCCATCACTCGTCTCCTCAGCACTCCGGACGTTCAGCTCCAAAAGGCTGGACTACAGTGCTTTGCCAGCATCTACCCGCTACTCTTCAAGCATGTGTGCGTGCTATTTTGCTTTCGACCTCCCACGCAGGACCCAGCTGAACCTGGGATGGACATAAAACAGCTGCGCTGGAGCGGATCAACAACTCTGGGCCAAGGTCGTTACGCTCAAGGGCTCTGCTCTTCAGCTCTACCGAGTGGGAGCCGTGGGAAGCAAGCTCGTCGCGATCAAGGTTCTTCAGCGCATCATCCAGACTCAGACGAAAGGGACAGCGGATCCTCGGGTGCGTCGTGCGAAGGAGGCGCCACCCTGGAAAGGCAGCTGACTGGCTGCGTCCTTCAGTTGCAGCGAACAGCAGAGCCAAACCTGTCATTGTGCCGAGCGAGTCACCCATTCCTCCGAATCGGAGTCCTCGAGGACGAGGCGAACAAGCTTCTCGAGGAGGCCATCACGACGCTCTTCACCTCGCCTACCCCCGACATCATCTCCGCCATCGCTCTCACTCTCAGCAACCTCGTCAAGACACGCCCAGCATTTGCCAACCTCATCATCACCGCTCTCAGCAATTGGACACCGGCTGCTCTCGCTGGTCAGTCGAACACGCAGGTTCGGAGCGTCGAGAAGACCATTCGGATATCCCTCACCCACCTCCTCAAGTGAGTCGCGCTGCTTCCTTCCCTGGCGCTTGACTAAACTCTCTACCTACCAGGACCGCGCACGCCAACGCCTTCGCCGCTCAGGTCACTCAGTTTCTTGGACGACAAGCCGCGCGGATGGAGCAGGCAGCAATCGAAGCCGGGCAGCAACGAGAGCAGGAAGCGAGTCGAAAGCGACAGTCAATATCGGACGACCTTTCAAACTCGGCGAAGCGACGCCGGCTGGACCCTGGAGTGGACACCGTCGCCGCCTTGGTCGATGCCGGCACTCGGCGGGGTCGCGACAACGCTCTGGCTACCTTCGACGCGACCACTCTTCCTCTCCAACTCGCCGTCGACCTCATCATCGCGAGCTTTCAGGCGCTTGGTCCGGAAACCCTTGCGCAGGCGATCAGCGTACGTTCGACGATCTTGGTGGAGAGCCGTTCTGACCCTCTTTCCTTTCTCAGGATGCTCGTCGAAATCTTCCCGACTCCGAGGCGACTGCTCTCCCTCCAACGGTGGTCGTTCCCGTTGTCGCAACACCCGTCCCCACCTATGCTCCGGTCAAGTCGGAACCACTCGATCCTCTCCAGTTGGACCTTGGCGACGAAGAGCTCGATCTCAAAGCCGTGATGCCTCCGGTCGACTCGAACGTAAGTCGCTACCCCCGCGGCGTGTCCTGCTCGGCCAGCTTGCTCACCCCGCCCAACGCAGATGGACGAAGAAGCTGACGACGACGCCGGGCCTCAAGGCGTTGGATTCGAACTCGACCTGGCCGACATCAGCGCCGATCTCGTTGCTCCCCAGCTGCCCTCTGCGACCGCGAAGACGGCCATGATCGAGTCGGCTCTGCGTCGAATCTGCATCGCTGGAAGCGACGGCACCGCGCCAACGATCTGGGCTCCTCTTGTCTCCCGCCTGATCACTCGTGGACTCAACTCGGACGAGGAGGAAGGCGGCGACGAACTGGCACTCGATCGACAAGAATCTCTGCGGCGGATCATGTTCGACTTTGTGGTTGCCGACCTCCAATCCAGGTTCGCTTTCTCGCTACCCCCGACGTTTCGTTACTCATGGTTTCACTGCTCAGAATGGAGTTCGCTAGGCTTTGGTTGAACGAGGAATGGTTCGTCGACGGGTGCATGAAGGCTGTCGATGCAAACACCCAGGTACGTCGGCACGATCCTGCTCTGGTCTTCTCAAAAAGCTGACGGACGATGCGTTCCCCCGAGCAGGTTGGACTTGCGCGACCTTACGACCGATGGCTTCGACGCCTTCTTGAGCACATCCTCGAGTTCTCGTCGAACAAGGACAAGTCGTTCTCCCAGTTCATGGTCGATCTGCCCGAAGTGCCGAGTGAGGAGATCGTCCGCCTCGGCGAAATGTGCACCAACCCCGACCAGTCAGTCCTCAGCCTTCCCTTCGGTGGTGAGCTGATCTGAACTCCCCCTCGCCACAGAGTTCAACTCGGCTTTTCCGCTCTGCGCGACTTGGCAACGTTGCGACCGGTGGTTCGTCGCGAGGCGCTGGACGTCCTTCTGGCTTTGACCACTCACTCCGGTAGGACCCTGCCTTCGTTCGTCGCATCCAAACTAATTCCTTTCTCAGACCGTCTTACTCGCAACGCCGCCATCAACACCGTCAAGCGATGGGTACCGGACTCGAAGCCCTTGGGCGAAAGCGTTACGGCGTTTGCCCTTGCTCTGCTTTCACGACTCGAGATCGCTCCTCCTCCAGCGTCACCAACTTCAGACGAGGCTCTCGTCGCAGCAGACGGCCAAGTCGGCGAGGTCGATGTCAAGGTCCCGGCGGAGCCCGTTCTTCCTTACGCACTGGTCAAGAATGGTCTGGTCGTCGACCGACTACCTCCGGCGTCGACGCTCGCAGAGGTCGTGCAGCATGTTGAGCTGCTGCTGGCTCTTTGCGTCAAAAGCCCCGAGCTCCTCGACCAGTGAGTCGTTCCTTTCTCTCTGTCCTGCCACAGCGCATTGAGCACTTGCTTCGCAGCCTTTTCGACGCCTACCCTCGACTGCAGCCACTCGCGCAAGAATCCCTCCTATCCCTCATCACCCCCGTCATTCGCTCGCTGGGCGCCAAACCCCCCAACGTCGCCCACGCCATCGAGACCTGCCCCGCCGGAGCCGAGCCTCTGGCGCTTTGCATCCTGAACCTCCTCATCGACAAAGGCCGCCTCCCCGCTCCGCTCATCGCGAGCGTCAAGGTACTCGCGACTCGGCGGGAACTCAGTCCACGCTTCTACGTCTGGATCATCGGAGACTGCGGCAAGGTTCGTTGTTTGAGCTGGCTCGTTGGCGCAGAAGCTGACCCTCGATTTGCGACCATAGGCCGAAATCGTTCGATACCTCCCTCGAATCGTTTCGTTGCTCAACAACACGCCTCAGGAGAAAGCGATCGTCCGCTCGGCGTTCCTGTCCGTCCTCGCTACCCCGTCGCAGAGCTTCAGTCGCAAGAGCGAGCTCCTGACGCCGGTAGAGCTCATGACCTTGCTTCACCGCTCCGAGAAGGAAGTGGGCTTGAAGAACACTATCGAAGGTGAGTCGCTTCGACACTTCCTCCGTCGTCCCGTCAGCTGATTCCTTGGCCTCTTTAGCTGTCGCCATTTGCTTTTCGATGCCCGATGCCTTCCGGCCAGAGGTCCTCGCCGCCTTCATGCAGCAAGTTGTCGATGAGCAGGTGCTTCCAGTGCTGTTCTTGCGAACCGTCAGTCCTCCACTCGCCTCTCGTCAAGCTCAGAATCTGAAGCCCTTGATCTGCAGGTCATCCAAGCCGTCACGACGTACAAGTCGCTGCAGCCGTTTGTTTCGACGACGCTCCTCTCTCGCCTAATCGCGAGGAAGGTCTGGACGACGGCACCGCTCTGGGAGGGCTTTATTCGCTGCGCAAAGGTCATCGCGCCTCACTCGTTCGCCGCGTTGCTCCAGCTCCCCAAGGAGCAGCTCATGGACGTCGTCGCAAAGCAGCCGACGTTGCGCTCTCCTCTCCGAGAATGGGTCAAGACGAGTGCGTAGCCGAGGCCTTCCCGCCCGAGTGGCACCCTGCTGATTGCGTCGTTTTCGCAGAGGCAGGCGGCAACAAGGCTCGCAGCTCAGTGTTGCTCGAAGCGCTGGGAGAGTCTGATTCGGAGGAACCTTCGGCGGAAGAGGGGGGGATGGCTACTGGAGACGAGGGGGGAGAGGGTCTTGTAGAGCCCGCAGCGTCGTCGTAAAGCAAAAGCACTGTTCGCATCCACCACCACTTCTACAGCTTGACCTCGAACCTCTTGACCGCTCCATCTGCTCCACCGCTCACCAGCATGTCGTCGCCTGCCCAGAGCAAAGTCGCAACACCTCCGCGATGAGCGTTCTTCGCGCTCGCAACGTCCCCAGGCTTTGCGAGCGAGTAGACGCGAATCGACTCGTCCAAGCTGCCTGCCGCCAAGTGCGTCCCTTGAGAGTTCCAACGCACGACCTGCACGCGACCCGTCTGGTGGACCCATCTCGAGAGAAGCAAGGCTCGAGTGGCGACGTCGTATAGCAGGACCTTGCCGGTCGAGTCGCCGACAGCGAGTTTCTGTCGATGGTGAAGAATCAGCGATCG
Source organism: Glaciozyma martinii (assembly GCA_025758715.1). Lineage (NCBI taxonomy): Eukaryota > Fungi > Basidiomycota > Microbotryomycetes > Kriegeriales > Camptobasidiaceae > Glaciozyma > Glaciozyma martinii. Next base: position 15,496 of record JANGFH010000353.1, on the reverse strand, counting down.
GCGAGAAGGGTCCAAGCAAAGGAGGACGCACCGAATCGTCGGGAGAGAAGGCCATGGCAGTGGGAGAGTTTCGGAGCTCCAGGCTCCCGAGGAGGGCGACGTCCTTCGAGTTGTAGAGGTGGACCTTGAGGTCCTCGGCTCCGACGGCGACCGTCGCACCTGCGAGTGAGATGGCGACGCAGGTCGGCGTGTAGGCGACAGGGAGAGTAGCGACCTTGGCGCCATTCTCGACGATCTGGATGTCGTTGGCCGTAGCGAGGGCGAGACGGCCTTGCGGAGTCGACGACAGCCCCTTCGGCACGGATCCCGTCGAAAGAGAGGAGGACCTGCAAAGTGGCGGGTCAGCAGATGTCGAGTAGCAGGGGTTGTGGAATCGCTCACTCGAAGCCAGTGCTCTCGTCAAGAAGCTTGAGCGAATCGTCGAACGAAGTCGAAGCAAGGGCACCGCCAGGTCCAGCGGGGACGATGTCGACGACGTGTCCAGTGTGGCCAGCACCCTTGACTTCCCCGCAGACCCCTTCGGAAGAAAATGATCGAACGCAGCCCGACGAGTCGCCGCTGAAGAACGTTTGGGATGCCGGTGACTGAGTGAGAGCGGTAATTCCGGCTTGGTCTGCAAGAAGTGAAGCGGGTGGTTAGCAAGGAACGGCGCAAGAAGAGAGCAAGGAAAGAACGAACGGCCGAAAAGAGTGCTTGAGGGTGTGGTCGACCTCACATCCAGTACGTTCAAGACTCCGGAGAAACCCAGCGAAACGATTCGATCGCCGGCCCATACGTTTCCTACTTGCTGGCACTGGAGGGAGTTGCCCTCGAACTGCCAGGTCCTAAGATGGAAGTTAGCGAGGGCTCTTTTGTGAGTGACGGGAGACGCACTGAACTATCGTGCGAGTCTCAACGTCCCAGAGTTTGCAGGTGGCGTCGGCAGAGGAGGTGACAAGGGACTTGGAGTCGGCCGAAAAGGAGGCAGCAAAGATGGTTCCCTGAAGAAGTCGCGGTGGTTAGCTTTGGTGCCACGGCGAGAGTTAGGCGGGCGAACCTTGTGCGCGTTCGCGCCGGAATCCGAAAAGACGCCCACTTCCTCGCCTGACAGCCCATCGTACGCGAATGCCTGCCCGTCGCTTCCCACCGATACGAAGAGGGCGCCATCACGAGAGTACTTTCGGTGTAGCGTCAGAAGGGAGCGAGACGAGGAGGGTTGGAAGCGCGTACGTCGACCGCCTGAACGAATCGCGAGTGCTTGCGGCTCTGGGAAGTAAACTTGAAGGGAACGCCGTTCAGGAGGCAGACGGAGAAGTCGTCGGACGCGGTGCTGCAGATGGGAAGGGTCAGTGAGGCTCTCTTGCAAAGCGAAAGGAACCTACACTGCTCGCAGGGGTCGAAAGGGACGCATCGCGACAGCGTTAATCGTCTTTGCGTGCCCGCTGATTTCTCCAATAGAAGCACCAGTGTCGAGCGAGAATGTCTGAAGGGCCTTCCATCAGCTCACGAGCGACGCACTCAAGCAGCTCCACTCACAGCTCCGAACCTCTCCCTCCCCTCTCCAACGACAACGATTCGCTGCCCTCCCGAGGTCAGCTCCGCTCTCGGCTCAACCGAAGCGGACTCACCTTGCCCTCCCCATCAAAGGCACAGTCCGTAATGCGCGCAAGAGGCTTCGACTCGAGCTTGACGCTCTGATTGAGCGTGTCCCAGACACGAACCGTTCCGCCGGCTGTGTTGAGAAGGGAGTTCAGCTATGCCCACTGCCCCCAGTGCGCCATCTCACCATCTCCACTCGCACAGTACTGTCCCGTAGGAGAGATCTTGGCCACGTTCACCGCCTGCACAGAGGTATCAGCTCCTCCTCCCCTCCCAAAGCGATTGATGACGACGAACCGCCGCGTGCCCGAACATGGTAGCTGGCCCTTGGCCCAAAGACCTGATGATGGCCGACCGCCCAGCGCCGTACGAGATTGAGCTGCCATCTGGCTCGGGGTTGGTTCAGCGAGGGAGGGGAGGAGGGATAGGAGCAAAGGTCACCTGGGGACGATCCGAGTTTGGTGGAGCTGCCACGCGTAGTGGAGGGCGCTGGTACCCACTGCGAAATTTGTTTGATGTTCATCCTGACAAGTTGTTTGGAGAAGAGGAGGTGGGGGAGGAGGGAAAGAGCTGAAACGTCGACGGCGCGTCTTTGAACTTGGCGGGCGCGCGGCGCGCGCGAGAGCAGAGGCGAGACTGGGACAGCGACGACGAGGCTTCCGTTTATCCCACTTGGTTTCATGCTGCGATAGCTCTCCTTCCCCTCGCTCGTCCTACTTCCTCTGCACTCTCCATCCCCGCGACCTTCTTGTTCTTCCGCTGCCCCTTCTCTCCAAACGATCCCATGTCTGCGAAGGAAAGGCCAAGGTCAGCGCTGCCAGAAGGGAGGCCGAAAGCCAGGACTCACCGAGAGCGGGAGAGCCTCCGTGAAGCATGCTGACAGCGAGCTTGATGACCCTCGTCCCGTTGCGCGAGCCGTAGACTTTGGCGCTCAAGTCCGAGATTCCTGCAGCCTTGGCGACCTGGTGAATGTAGTGGTTGACGCGGAGTCCGAATCCTAAAGGATGGGAGGGACGCAGGTTAGCTTCCAACCCCTCGAGCCGACCGAGGAAGAGCCAGCACTCACCTGGAGGTCTTGATCGCATCTGAATCTTGCAGGACCCAAAGTTGCTCTCCATCGTACCCCACACCGTCCGGTCCTCGTAGCGCTCGACGTAGTCCATGCTCCTGACCGCCTGGTTGAACGCCTTGCTCACGGCCTTGTTCGCCGTCTCGTCCTTGCCCTCCCCGACTCCGACCAGTCCCTTGCCGTTCCCGACGACGACTAAGCTGTACATGCTCGGCATCTTCCCCTTGCTCTTCATCGTCACGACGCGCTTGACGACGAGCGGGAAGCGGAAGAGACCTCGAATCTCGCCGGGAGAGAGGTCGGTGATGCTGGCGAGGTGGGCGACCGAGTCGTCCTCTCCGGGCAGGCCATCGATGAGCTCAGTAGGTGGAGGCTTCTGCTTCCAGCCCGCGTTGGAGGGCTCGTCGTTGATGAGGACGATGGACGAGGGATGGCGTTGGGACGCGGAGAGGGGAGGCGAAAACTGCTTGGTCGGGTGCAAGTCGAGGATGGGATCGAACGCGGCGAGGTCGGTAACTGATTGGAGGTAGCGAAGCTCGCGAGAGTCGAGATCGGCCCTGCGTTCTCGAGGTGCAGGCGTAGAGGAAGTTGTAGGCGTTGAGGATGCGGGGAGGGAGGACGACAGTTGTCGGAACGAGGAGAGGATTGGACTGAACGGCCTGACTGATAGAGTCGACTGGGTTCCTGCCCTAGTAACGAGCGATAATAACCTCGTCCTCGGCATCATTTTGGGGCAGTAGTCGGGGGAAGAGGAAGGGGAAGTATCGAAGGAGCTCTGGTCGTTCGAACGACCTCCGCCTGTTTGCTCTCTCCCTTCTTCCAATTCTTCTTTCTGGTTTGCTTTTTGGGTTCAAGTCGAGGGGGTTCAGTCGCCAGTTCAGTCACAGCTCAAGGGGAACCTCGGCGTTGGATCCTTCACCATCAGTCACCTCCTCCTCCCTACGCGACACGCCCTCCTCGTCTCGAGCTCTCTCTCCGCCAAACTGTCTCCACTTTGATGCCACCGACGCCTTCAGAACAGCCGCAAGGTGTACGCACCTCTCCCTCCTCGTCACCTCGCAGGCCTTACTCATCCCCTGCCTCCCTCTTAGCCGTCGTTCAGAGCTAGCGACTCGTCGGCGTCCGACTTCCCTCCTCCCGACCTCCTCTACTCTCTCCCTCGACCTGCGCCGTACCCTTTCCCACCCAACTACCCTCCTCCGCTGCAGCAAGGCTCACCTTACGCTCCACCCTTTCCTCCAAACGGGCGATCTTTAACTGGAGTGGGAGGTCCTCCGCCTGCGCCGGACACGAGGATGCAGCTGCACGTTGCGAACCTCCCGTATCGAGTTCGTTGGCAAGACTTGGTGAGTCGTGTAGCGTGCAGAGCCTACGCTTGCAAGGCGCTGACTACGGGCGTCGTCTGCAGAAGGATCTCATGAGAAAGTGCGGGACGGTGTTGAGGGTCGGTCTTTTGAGCTCGTCGACAACGCAGCTGGGTCCTGACGCATTCTTCGTTGCAGGCCGACGTAGCTCTTACTCCACTCGATGGAAGGAGTCGAGGATTTGGCGTGGTCTTGTTTGCGCGCGCCGAAGACGCGCACAAGGCGATTGAGGCAAGTCCTCGGCTCGCTGTTTCTCTTGCGAGGAGGCCTTCGACTAATCCGTTGCTGCTGCAGGTCTACAACGGCTACAGCTGTAAGATCACCTACGGCGCCCGCTGGCACAGCTCTCTGATCTTTGCGTCTTCGCAGGGCAAACTCGCACTCTCGATGTCCGTCCTGACACCTCGGATCCGACTGGTGCCCTCGCCATCGCCGAAGCGAACCGACAAACAGCCATGCAGCAACAAGGCCAGAACTACCAGCAGCTCCCCACCCTCCCATATCCTCCTCCGCCCTGGCAAGGGCCGATCCAGTCGATTCAAGACCCCCAATTCCTCCCACCTGTCTCGACGCACTCTCCCTTTTCCGTCACCAACCTCGTCCCTCATCCCAACTCGACTTCTCACATCTCCCTCTCGTCCCCATCCTCCCCAGCCATCCTTGCTACCCAACCTCCCAGCGTCCAAGGCTCGCAACGGCGGATCTCGCCCAGCCTCGTTCCTGGCCTCCCTCCTCCTCCCTTGCCGGTCGACCTCGTTGTCCCGCTGTCTTCAGCTTCGAGGCCGTCTTCGGACGTCGGCTCTGCGGTGGAAGAGCGGCAGGCGGCAGGGATCTCGACCCGAGGAGACTCGCAGGCGGACGCATCTTCGGCGTCGGATCGCTACGCGCAGCAGCAGGGTCAGCCTCAACAGCAGCAGCAGCTCCAACAACAACAACAACAACAACAGCAACAGCATCAGCATCAGCATCAGCAGCAGTTCCAGCAGCAACAGTTCCAGCAACAGCAGTACCAGCAGCAGCAGCAGCAGCAAGTCTTTGCCGCGATGCAGATGGGAATGGTGACGATGCCGGGGTTCCAGTCGTTCCCAGGAGCTGGGCAAGGCTACCAGGGTCTACCGCCAAACATGCACGGCGGAATGATGCAGCAGTACCAGCCTGTGCGTTCGTTCGCTCCTCTTTGGCTTCACGAGACTGACATCGCTCCTCTCTCGGCAGCAGCGAACTCAACCCAACGCCGTGCCTCCTCAGTTTACCAACAGGCACATCTTTGTCGGCAACGTGCGCCTCTTCCCTCTCGCAGACGATGAGTGCTGACCGCGTTGCTGCCAGTTGCCCTTCAACTGCCAATGGCAGGAGCTCAAGGACCTCATGCGATCTGCAGGAGCCGTTCTGAGAGCAGGTTCGCCCGATCGACACTCGGACCTGGGTTGTTTGCTGAGCGCGTGTACCAGATATCGCTCAAGGGCCTGATGGACGAAGCCGAGGCTTTGGATCAGTGTTGTTCTCGTCGCCTGCAGACGCCGAACGGGCAGTTCAGATGTTCAACGGGTGCGTCGGCAAGTTCCGTCGTCCCCTTCCAGGTCGCTCATTCCTTGAAACCAGGTACGACTACAATGGCCGAGCTCTCAAGGTCCACTTCGACAAGTTCTCCGGGACGCCCTCTGGACAGCCATCGCCCTCGTCGGTTTACGCCCAGCAGCCGCAACCCTCCTTCGTCGCCCAGAATCCCTACGACCTAGGCTACCGAGACCAGCGGCAACAGCCCTCATATTACTCTCAAGAGCCGCCACCGCCCATGTCGACTCGTCCCTCGCGCCCTCCTTCACCAGACGGCGTCAAGTCGACTTCAGCCGCGCCTTCGACAGCTCCAAGCACAACGTCGTCGCCGTTGGTACGAGCACAGGCGTCCCCCCCGACTCGAATCACCCTGCCGTCTCGAATCGCCATGCCTCCGCCGTACCCTTTCGCCGGACCTCTCTCCCCCGTCCACGGACGTCTTCCACTCATGACGCCGTCGATGCCCGCCTTTACCCTCGGCGCGTTCCCCCAAACGCCTCCCCTCTACCCGCAATTCTTCTCGCCAGGTCTGGGGCCGTTCTCGCCTCCGATGGGATCGCCGTACTTTGGCCCCGGACCTGGTCACCACTTTATGAACCCAGCCCCAGGTGCGCTGCTTCTCCTCCTGTTTCGCGATTCGAGGGTCCCTGGCTGATCTCGAGTTTGTTGCAGGCGCTCCCGTCCATCGACAAGGCAGCAACGACTACAACCCCATGTTCCCTTCGATCCCGGAACCGGCGAGCGAACCCAGCTACTTCCCCGTCGTTCCTCCCCCCGCCAGCTCGTCGACCCCTTCGGCCCCAACATCAACGACGTCGTCCGCACCTCCCTCGGGCCCACCGACGACTCGCAGCAGCCCCTCCACCATCGCGCGGTCTCTCGTCTCGACGCCTACTGGACCCGACGCGCTGGCTCTCGGGCTCGCAAACTTGAGGATGGACGGCAGCGCCAAGAAGACGCTCGGCGAGAGCGGTGGCAGAGCTTCCCCTCCTGTCCCAGCAGGGGGTTGGGCGTCAGGGCTGGATGCTGCTGGTGCAGGAGGGGCGGAAGGAGGGCCGAGGCGGAATTCGTTCGTCACGGGTGCAGCGGGAGCGGACGAGCGCGCGACGGCGTTCGATATCAGGCGGCGGTTCGAGGGGGAGAAGAGGGAGCGTGGAGGCAGGAGGGCGAGTTTCGAGGACAAGAGGCCGCGACCGGCGTTTGGGACTTCGAGCATTTGGGCAACGGATTCGGTGGAGTAGACAGTTTTTGTGCTGGGCGTTGTAGGAGATTAGGCTGGTTTGGTTGCGAAAGAAATTGGGTGTTGGGCAGAACCGCGTTCTCGGAATCGTGTGGCGTGGTACTGCTGCTGCTGCTCGATTGCGATCTAATATACTCCCACTCCCTTCAATCTACGCCGAGAGCGTCTGCGTCGGCGGCTTCCTCCTCCTCTGGCTCCTCCTCTCTTCCCGCCGCGCCGTCCTCTTCGGGGACGATCTCGAGCGTGACGAATCTACCTCGCAGACGATCAGCGGAGCTCTGGACGGGTTGAAGGGAGGATTCACGCACAGAAACGTCTTTGAACCCGATCGATCGCGGAGGACGAAAGTCACAGGCTGTCCGTCCCAGTACTTGACGAGAGGGAACGACAGGCCGATCGGGAGCTTGAGAGCCAGCGTCTTGAAGTCGATGTAGCCATTGCAGAAGTCGGAAGCAATCTGGGTGGAGCTGGATCAGTTCGGTCGCAGAGGACGAGCGAGCGAGCGAGGCACTCACAACGACGCTGCGATCAATCTTGACGGCCTTCCTGTTCGCCTCGGCTGCGAACCACTTCTTCCGCTTCCCCGCATCCTCCTTGAGTGCAGAGGCGTCTTGGACGAGCTTCTTGTTCGGTTCTGGTCCATGCGAGAAGAGAGGGGTGACGTCCTCGTGAACGGGAGCACTCCACGCGGGCAGAGGCTCGGTCGGAGGATGAGGCAGAGCGTTGATGAACTGGGACGTCGAAAGCCAAGGCGACTGTGAGAAAGGGTCAGCGACGCTCCCCTTTCTTGCAGTAGGAACACTCCTCACCAGCGCCCAAGGCTGGTCGGCATAGAGATCGAACTCGAGCGCCGGGTCCAAGATGCGAACGAAAGCGAGACCTGCGCTCGTTCCATAGGGGAGACTATCACGGATTGGCTTGCTCCAAGTGTTCCCCCACATCTAAACCGCGCTCGTTAGCTGACGAACGAGCCAAAGCCGCAAAAGGTGACGCACCAGATCGTCCGCTGTGAGCTCCTCCTCCAAGAATCGTCCTTGTACGGCGATGCTCCACGTATGCCCTTCTCGTCCCTTGAAGCCATCGGCAGGGTTCGGCGTCCCTTCTCTTCCCTTGGGCCCCAGGTAATCTTGGATCGAAATGGAGAGCTGTCCTTCGAAAATGGACGAGTTGACGTGGAGAGCTGATTCGTTGACGTTGACGTGCGTGAGCTCGTCGAGGCTGGCTCCAGCCTTGCAGGCGATTCGAGGCTGCATCCTGTTTGTCGTCGCGTTGCGAGAGAGAGAGAGAAGCGGAGGCGACGCCACGACGAACTTCGCTGGAGTTGGGTGTATGCTCTGACTTCGCCAAGCAGCGCCAGCTCGAGCGGACCTTCACGCCAGCCAGCCAGCGCCAACTCTATGGACGACGGACCAGCTTGGGCTACACCAAAGCCGACCGGTCAAGAGGCACTATTCCTCACCCATCTCGTTCGCCACCACGGTCAAGCAACTCTCACTCCGCCTCCTAACTTTGGACGACGACGGCAGCCGGACGAGCCAACAGCTTCCACCAGCGACGCACCTAGGGCCAAGGCGAAGAAGAAGAAGAAGAAGAAGAAGGTTCAGGCGGGCACCGAGATCCTCGAGGCCGTCCTAAACGCAGGCAGGACCACACCAACACCGCCTTCGAATGGGGAGGGAGCAGAGGAGGGGAGGCCGCCGATGGAGCGAAGCGGTTCATCTGGGCTCAGGGTCGAGTCAGCTGAGATGCGTGGAAGGTCCAGCGAGGGAAGCAGGGCGAGCGTGAGCTTGCCTCTAGCTGTGGTGGAGGAGGTGGCAGCCAGCTCGCGCAGTTACAACAGGGGATCCATCTTTGAGAGTGCGTTACGTTCCAGGAATGGGAAGAGCTGGTGCTAATCTGTATGCTCTGCCTCAGACCTCGACGAGCTAGGGGAGGCCTTGCCCGCCTTCGCGACACAGCAGCTCCACTCCTCCTCCTCCGCCACCTACGCCGAGCTCATCACCGAAGCTCTCCCATCCTCGCCTCCTCCAGCATACCCCGCACGCTCTCGATCCCCCTCTCCCATCTCTCCGCTCGACCAAACGTTCGCCACCCCTCCCGAATCCTCCACACCAACCGAGTCCCCTATCCTGCCGCCTACCGACGCCCTCGAGTTGGACGATCCCTTTGTACTCGCCTGGGAAGCAGATCGGGCGGCTGGACTCACTCTCGACGAGCGGATAGAACGGGATCTCGCTCGACGACTACGATCGGCTGCAACTCCCTCGCCATCGCAACCTCTCCCTCTCCCTCCCCCTCTCCCTCGAACCGCATCGCCACCACCACCGCCGATAATCCAGTCGAACCCCGCCCTATCGCACTCCTCCTCCATCGTCGACGTAGACCAGGCGGAACGACAGGAGATTGCAGAGGCAGAAGCGGACCAGGATGCACCGAGGGTGGCTCGGGCGCTCTCCGTTCGTGCGGGGAGGCGATTCGCGGAGGCTGCGGAGAAGAGGAGGGAGAGGGAGAGGCGCAACCGGTTGCTCGAGGTCGTGGATGAAGACGAGGCTGTCGACGCTTCACCGGCGCCGATTCCTGTCCTCGCGACGGCGGCTCCTCCGAGAGCAGATCTCTCGGCCTCTCGGATCGAAAGTCCGACTCCGTTTACGACGGAAAGGCGTGCGCGTGAGGTCGAGGAGGTTGAGGAGGAGTCGGAATCGGACGAGGAGGAATCTGGACCGGCGCGTCTCGCTCGAGCGGTCAGCGTCAACGCCAGTCGACACTTTGCCGAGGCAGCAGAGCGACGAATGGCTCTCGAGCGCGCGCAAAGGCTCGGTTCGATCGCAGAATCACCTCGACCGCCATCCCCTCCTTCGACCTCACCACCACCACCGACGCGCGTCGATCTGCCAACTCCTTCGCCCTTCCACCCTCGTCCCTTTGGATTGACGTCCTCCCCTCGTCACTTTGGACTGGTAGAAGCTTCTCGACCTTCTCCAGCTCCTCCTCGCCAGCCAGCACATCCACCTTTACCCCAAGTCGTCAGCAACCTACCTCCTCTGGCACCTTGTCCCTCCGCCTCGTCCCGCCTCGCCTCCGCATCGACCTCCGGCCTTCCCAGACGTCCTCGAACTCCTCCAATACCTTCCCAACCTACTTTCCCCGAGGATACTGCGAGCAAAGGGAAAGCACGAGCAACGGACGACGGCGAATCCACGGAACTACCCCCACGACGCGCGGGACCCCCTCCTCCCCCTTCCCGCCTCTCCTCGGCAGTCTCAGGACGTTACCCACCTCCCGAAGGACCTCCACCTCCCGTCGCCCGCCCTCAGGGCGTCTCCCGTACCCCCTCCCTCCCTCCCGAACCCAACCCCTCGATTCTCTCGTACCTCTCACAACACGATCGCGACGGACTCGCAGATCCTCTCGAGCCATATCGTTCGCCCACGACGCCGACCGCTCGCATCCCAGGACGCTTCCCATCCTTGCGCCGTCCAGCACCGCCGCCCCCACCCTCGAGACCGCCACCACCTCGTCCCCCTCCGCCTCCTCCTCCCCTCGCCACGATCCCCCTCGAGCCTACCCCTTCTCGACGAGAGCGTCGACCGCTTCCAATACCCCCGGGACCCAGCGACCGAGTTGACGCCTACACCGTCCTTCGCGAGCGAGCAGCTGCACAGCCTGCGATGCCACCAGCGACGTCTCACTCGGACCATCTCGTCGTCGATGCGGAAATCGGCGCAGGACTCCCACCTCGACCTCCGTCCGCGACGTCGTCGTTTGAGGTCCCTCTTCCCTCGGAGCTCGAGGAGGGCGGAGAGCCGTCGCAGGCTGCTGTGGCGCCGTCGGCAGGAGACGACTTTGTGTACACGGATCTCGATCTTCTCCTCGCGCGATTGGAGGACAACAACCTCTCCAACTACGACGTGCGTTCCTTTTCTCCTCGGTTCGCGCACACCCCCGCTAACACGCTCCCACGACCGCAGGAACTCCTCCTCGTCGGCGAAGTCCTCGGTCCCGCTCAAGCCGTAGCTTCCTCCCTCGCCGAAATTGAATCTCTCGACGTTGCGAGGGTCGAGCTCGTTCGGAGGCGCGTCGACAAGCAAGGGCGGGTCAAGCAGAAGCTGAGCGTCGTCGGCGTGCGGTGCGTCGACTGCATGGTCTGCCTCGCAAGGTTCCGCGTCGACGAGTTTGCCGTCGTGCTCCCGAGGTGCCTCCATGTGTGCGTTCAATCTCTCTTTCTGGATCCATGCGCGCAAGGCGGAGCTGACGATTCTCTGCAGCTTCCACGCCGAGTGCTTGACCAAATGGCTTCTTCGCAGCCAGCAGTGCCCCGTCTGCCGGACAGACGCGTTCGAACCTCGCATCGTCGACATTTGATTGTAGCCTCTGTAACCCCTTGGACAATACAAAATCTCCTCGATAGTGATTGCTCAGAACGTCCACAAGGCCGAAACGAGATCCACCGCTCTGAGCGCGTCTCCCTCCTCCTCCTCTCCCTCCACGACGACCACCGCCTCGCGCACGGCGGGGAAGAAGGAGTCCCCAATCGGCTGCCGCTCCGGAACGGGCGCCAAAGCGGGAGCGTTGCGAATCACGCGAGTCTTTTCGCTCTCGAACATCTGCGCGAGCGGAGGTCAGCTCCTCGAGCGCGGAGGGGAGGGGAGAGAAGGCTCACGGTTCCGTACGAGTGATCGAGAAAGTCCTCCATCGCGTAGCTCTGCTTGCTCATGACCTCGGTAAAGATCTTGGCGAGTCCAGAGACGGAGGCGAGGTAGTGAGAGCGAAGCGTCGCCAGTTCCCAGAGGGACGAGAGGCTCGCGTTCGTCTTGATCGGGTCTCGCTCGTTGGGATCAAAGGGGTCTGCGCACAAAGGTCGATCAGGATGGTGCGCACGCGAGAGAAGGAAGGGAAGGAACGAACCATTCTCGACCGCTGCGTTATCGGCTTCCGGGCGGTGGATCATGGGCATGCAGCCCGGGTGGAGTTTGAGCATGTTGTAGATGAAGGGGATGACGGTGACGATTCCTGCGGGAGGAGCCGAGAGGGAGAGGCGTGCGAGGCGCTTGATGAAGGAGGCGACGAGGGCGGAGGGAAGGTGGCTGCGAATTTCGTCAAGTCAGCTCCTGCGAAGTGAGAAGTGGGGGATACGCACGAGGAGCCCATGAAGATCTCGAGGAGACGGAAGAAGCGAGGGCGGTATCGGACGTGAAGGACGTCCCGGTCGAGGAGGGAGTAGAGCTTTGTGAAGAAGTCGGGGTATTCGCTGCAGCGGTGCGGGTCAGCGAGGGGTTGGTACGGAACGTGTCGAGCTGGAAACACGCACAGGTTGTGCTTCTGCATGAGCGTGAAGAGACCGTTCAAAGCGAGGATCCCGACCGTTCCACCTGGATCACAAGCATTGGATCAGCTCTGCTGCTCGGTTCCAGAAAGGAGAGCGAACGCACCCGCATCAGCGCTGTCGACCAGCCAGTCCATGACGCGCTTGGGATCCGTCATATGGGGAAGAACCTGGCGATGCAGGATGACGAGAACCCTCTTGGCCTCGCTCTCGTCGAGCGGGAGAGACAGCAGCGCGAGCCAGCAGTCCTGGAAGACGCGCTTGTGGGCCGAGAGCGATAAGAGCGGAGGGAGAAGGCGCTTCGAGTCCTTGGACGACATCTTCTTGACCTCCTCCTCCTCCTCCTCGGACGAGGAATCAAAGACTCCGGTGCTCCCATCGTCGACCTTGGTGGACGGAGGCTGCTTGCGCTTCTTGCTCGGGGGACCACCAAAGGTGGACTTGAGGATGAGAGGAGGGGAGCACCACCACTCGTTCAGTTCCGAGGGAGCGGTGGGCATGGTCGTGAGGAGTTCGAGTGTGGAGAGGAGGTTGGCGGCGAGGTGGGCAGGAGCGGGAGCGGCTCTGCCGGTGGAGGAAGAGGCGGGGGAGTAGGAAGAGGCGATCGTTCTGTAGATTTGAAGAAGGGTCAGCGAGGAGACAAACGGAGGAGAAGCACGCACGCTGCTTCCTTGAGAAAGTAGAACCGCACATCGTCGCACCGATCCCACCACTTGCGCCACTCCTCCTTGATCTCTGGTCGCAGGACGCCATCGCCAGAGGGAAGAAGGATTCCTCGAACGATGAGAGCAAAGGTTGAGCTGGCGAACTGAGCTTGGCGGGAGTGATGGAGGGAGGTGAGGAATTGGGATTCGGTGCGGAGGAGGGAGAAGAGCGCGTTCAGCGCAGAGATCTGTACCAGCGCCAGGGGTTAGCTTTCTCCTCTCAGTACTCGGATAGCATGAACGCACCCTGACGCCTGCGTCCCAGTGCCCACCAACAATGTCGGCAGCCTTTGCGAGGTACTCTGCCCAGCGCTCCTTGAGCCACACCTTGACCGCTGCCACGCTGTCCGACTCTAGCTCCTCCTTGCCGTGGCTCGTCTTTGCCTTTTTCCCCTTGAAGACGCCGTGAATCCGACCTTGAGAGATGAGGGCCTCGAAGATGGCCTTGAGCGCGTGAAGGGCGGTGTGGACGGCCTGGCGGTTGGTCTCGAGCTGAGCTGGTTTGGTGCCGGCGGGGAATGAGATGGGGATTAACTTGAATAGAGCTACGAGGTCGGCGAGAGGGTTAAGATCCGAGTTTGAGGGAGCTGAGGGAGGAAGGAGAGAAGCGAGGGAAGTGATCTTGGCTAGAGTTGGATCGACTGAACGAGTTGCTCCTGCTGATTTGCTGGGTTGAGCCTTGCGCTGGGGTAAAGAGGGAGCCATTCCGACTGGGGTTGAGTGAGGAAGCAAGAAGACGAGCTCGTCGTCGTCGCTCCGACTTTTCTCAGAAAAGAGGGACCGAGCTCACTCGGAGGACGAGGTCGACGAGAGCAGCCTGAGCGACGGTTAGACTCAACCCCGACGCGAAAGATGTCACTCCGCCAGAGTTTAAGCAGTCTAAGCAGCAGTCTGGGCCGAGTAACTCGAGTCTCTCCACTCTGCCGTTGCAGCAACCCCTCCTCCTTCCGACCTCTCTCCACCCCTCGTCCGTTCTCCACCCTCCTCCAGCCCTCCTCAAGACCCCTCCTCTCCACTCTCATCCCTCTCCCTTTCACCGCACGCACCTTCAAGATGCCCAAAGCGGCAACCCCAAAGCGGAGGCCTTTGGCGCGACCAGTCAAGACGGCGAGGAAGAGGTCGATGAGGAAGGTGCGTTTGAGCGCTTGCGTGGCCCGAGTCTCGAGGTGGGTAAGGAGCTGATGCGAGTGTTGTTTCTGCACAGGCGAAGCGAAGGAGCAAGCGGATGGGTCAGGTCAACTAAGGGGATCGGGGCGGAAGGAGCTGGAGGGCGCGGCCGGGGTAGGATGGTCTGGCTAGACCAGCGCGAGGAGGAGTTGAATGGTGCCATCATACACTTTGTGAGGCGTCTTGGCTGGGGCTCGGAGCTGCAGTGTCTGGGGATCGCGACACTGCTCACTCCACGGCGCGCTCGCTTTTAAGGGTTCTCAAGCTCGTGTCTACGACGTGGAATCTGCTTCCTGCGCCGCTGGGTTCCTACACTGCGCGTGTATTGGACCGATCCGCCCTGCCTCTTCACCAGCTCGTCCTCGGGAACCTCTTGCTCTGCCCCTGCTCTCTCTTCCGGCACGATGAACCAAGGCGCGTCCCGCCCCCTCTGCGCGTGCTCAACTGGCGCACTCCTCGTGCGCGAAGGTTCAGATCTATCCCAGACGGAAAGTGGCTTGGTAGATCGAGGCAGTTCTGCGAAGGGCTGCTTCGGGCGCAGTTCAGCCTTCTATCGGGCAAGGTGCGCGTTACTGGGTCGGTTTCGGTCGTTGCTTCTGCAGAAAATCTCGCAGGTGAGGCCTACGGTGAGGCCCACTGAGATCTCGAATCAATCGCGAGTCCTCGGAATGGGAGTTGCTCCTTCTGCTAACCTCCGGGATTGTGAGGGCGTTGACCTACCTCAGAGGCCTCACAAGAGCAAGGCCTTCCCAAGGTGCTAGGTAAAATTGCGTCACACACAACGAGAGCTGGTGAGGTGGAGGCGGGAGCAGTAGCACTTTGAGGGGGTCGCATTCCTGCCCTGCTGGTCAACTCTCGCTACTCGCAGCCCAGCAGTTTCTAGCCGGTACTTCCTAGCAGGTGCATAACCCTCGGAATCCGTATCAAGATCTCAACTGGATCACACACGTTCAGCACGTTCGTGAATTGCTTTGCTTTGCTCTCTTCGCACCGCCCTCTCGCTCGCTTCCCTGCGTGTGCACCAGCAGGTCTTGCAGAGGTAAATTAAGGGTTTTCTTAGCGTTCTCATTCGCGGTGTAGTTGGCTCGTTTCCTTTCTGCGTTGGTGAGAATCTGGAGCATCAGCCAGAGTGTTAGCAGTGCGAGATGGGGGTCTTTTCGGGACTGTGCTCCCGACGTGCTGTTAACAGCACGTACTTGCGACTTGCCCTTGGTTCTGACCGTGAGCCTCGAGATTTGCTATATTCAGGGAACATTGGGGTGGAGTCAATTCGAGAGTCGGGAGAACGGCAGAGTAGTTGTCCTCGGTCCTCCTCGCTCGGGGTCCTGTCCCGACCGCCTGGCGCGAATTTAGCGCGAAAAGGTGGGAGCGCCGCCCGTGAATTACGACGAGTGGGTAGTAAACGAAGGGACTCAATCGGAGGGAGTGTGTAACGTCAAAAGTGTGTCTCGAAAGATCTGAGAGAGGGAGGAAGGAGGGTGTTCGAGAGCGAAT
>JANGFH010000350.1:24817-67119 GCA_025758715.1 Glaciozyma martinii | reverse complement strand
AGCGACTCACTTGGTGCGGCGGAGGCGGGTCAGGAGGTTGCCAAGGCCAAAGAGGAGGATCCCTCCGCAGAGGAAGTAGAGGACGGAGCGAGCGTCTGCGAGCGTTTGGATAAGGCGTCAGTACGTATCGGCACTCGATGGGCCAGCTGGTGCAAAGAGGGGAGGTCTCGTCGCAACGTGGCGAGGAGGGAGAAAAACTTACACTTGGGGGCTTCATCCCACGGCTCGACGAGCATCTCTGCCCTCTCCGAGTCGGTGTACACTACGCCCGCCGTGTGACGTGCGACCAGCTTGGGGAGGTCGGAGAACGCCATGTTCGAATGGGTCCGATGTGGTTGGGTCGAGAGAGGGAGGGAGACCATCGAGCAGCGTGGTGCGCGGTTGGGCTTTAGGCGCTCTAGCCGGGCAAAGCAGGCCGAAAAGACTTGGCGGGAAGGACAGGAGGGGTCGTCAAGGGGTCAGGCGGGCGTAGAAGGGGTCGTCCGGTCGTCAAGCAGTCGAGCTCCCGTTTCGTTCGTGGGTCCTCAGGAAGAGGCAGGAAGAGCAAGATAGGTGGGAAGGCAGTCGGGGAGTAGGGGGAGGGGAGGGGGATGGAATGGAGGGGTGAGGTGAGAGCTGGGAGTCGAGAAAGGAGGAGGAAGGAGACGAAGGAGAAACACAGCGAGGAAGGGGATATGCGAGTCGGGGAGGAAGAGGAGAAGCGAGGCAGGCAATAGCTGTGTGTATGCAGTCGGGGTAGGGTGGCCAGGAGAGGTTGTGGGAGGGAGAAGAGGTCGGGAAAGGGTCGAGAGAAAGTATCGAATCCGGATGGAGAAGCAGAAACGCTGTCGGGTTGCTCGAGACGAACCAGAGGCCGTTGGACGTCGCGCTGAGCACGGTGGGAAGCTGAGGTCCACCCGATAACGCTGAGCAACTGGCCTGGTCGATACGACGACGAGGACGGAGGGAGGAGCAGGAACAAGAGAAGCAAAAACTGAGCCCGCGCGTCCAAGTCCAAGTTTCGACCTGAGGCTGTTCGGCGCTGATCGAGTGCGCGATTTCTGCGGAGCCCTCCTGGGTTGTTCTCAGCCCACTCGCGACAACGGCACGACCAAGGAGAGCAGTTCCCTGGGAAGACGCTGTTGTTGGACGAGCTCGTTTGGATCTGCTTCAGCTTGGAACCGCCGCGGACGACCGCGCTGTTGAGCAGGTCAGGTCGACTGAACCTGCCGCCGCTCTCCTCAGACACTCCACGACGCCGGTACGTTCTGTAGCAGTGTAAAGGCGAGAGGGAGGAGCTGACTCCAGCTGGTTACAGCCCTGCCCCCTCCGCCATCTCCCTTCCGGCCTCGACGAAGGACACTCTCCTCGCAGGCGCCCCTCCAGCTCCAGCTTTCTCCTCGAACCTGCGCCCCAGTTCTGGCACGTAAGCGGGTCACCAGCATTGATACTTGGGTGGAGAAGCGTCGGAGATGATTGGCGTGGGCAGGGACGGGAACTTGGTGGAGGTGCGAGAGCTGGGCTTGAGGTCGAGGGGAGCTGACTTCTCGATGGGTGTACAGGACCACTACGGCGCCTTCCAGGTGGTTGCGTAAACGATTCGAGGCTTCTTCGTCCAGTCTTTCCTGGACTCTCTTCGTGCCAGCCTCGCCCGCTTCGTCCCCCAGCTCCCCTACCACCCAGTCTCTCTCCCACATCTTCGGCACTCCGCCTCCTCCCTGTTCGACGCCTTCGTCCAACTCCTATCACTTTGGTTGGAGCAGCGGAACGTCGGCTTCCACATTGACTTCCCCTTCGCTTCGCACGGAGGACACCGCACCATCGAGCGAGAACGCTCTGCTGAGACCTCTTATACGCGAGATTCCGCCTTCGTCCCAGGATTCGAGGACACTACGGCTGTCAAGGAGAGGAGGCACGAACGTGAGCTCGTACCGCCCAGGGGGAGCTTCGGAGGCGCTTTCGGGCTGTCGAGCCGCGAGGGCTCCGGTGGAGGCTTTACTGGGCTAAATCGGCTACCGCGTTCAGGATGAAGTTACCTACGCAGCATGAATTGACGAACGGTCTCGAGTCTGGCGAGGGGGGACGTCTCGCGAAGAGCCCTCTCTTGGAGTTGACGACGCACCAGCTCCCTTTCGGCCCAGCTCCCCACCCCTCCTTTGCGCCGACGAAGGTCCGTCAGCCCCCAGTTCCGACCCACTTCCCTCGCAACTCTACCAGTTCGACCTCGGAATCTTCGAACCCTTTCCACCACCCTTCGACGCATCCCTCCAAACCGTCGCTACTCGCCTCCCTCCCTCCATCAAGAACCACATCAACTCCCTTCCCGATGAAGTGCTGAGCCGAATCCTCAACCTTGGCGCACGGCTTCCCCCACTCGGCGTACGACTAAAGCAGCTGGACTACCGAGATCGGCTCAAGTTCCTCCGATCCACTTCGCTCGTCGCGCACTCGTGGCGGGGAGAGTCGCAGAGGGCTCTGCGGAAGATTGTGCGGATCTCAACAAACGAGAGGGCGCCGGCGTTCAGTGCCAGCACGGGGGTAAGATGGACGACGACGGAACTCGTCCTGCACGCCCGAGCGAAGTCGGGTGTACGCAAGGTGCTGGAGGCATGCGAGGGACTGCGAGTGGTCCAGCTTGAAGGCCTCGGTTTCGGTCTCGGATTCGAGGAGGACGTACGAGATTTGCTCTACTCTCCAAACTTGGCAGGTGAGCTCGCGCTCCTCCAAAACGTACGGAGCTCAGGCTGACCCCTTCCCTATTCCAGGCATCACCTCGTTGAGCCTTCTCAGCACCGGGCTGGGAGTCGAGGCCCGCCTCTAATCGCCCTTCCCCTTCACCCTGACTCACCTCGAATTCAACGTCCTCCTCGAACCCCTCCTCCTCTCCACCCTCTTTACGCCCTCGCTCCAATCCCTCTTTATCAACCTCGCCCAGGAATACGTCCCAGGTTTCATCGCCTTCGACCCCGACTTCACTCCCGAGAAAATGACAGCGCTCGTCAGCTGCGCTAGACGCCTCACCACCCTCCACATCACGCACCGTGAAAGCCTCCTCCACCTCCTCCAGCCGTTCATCGAAGCGTGCTCCTCCCTCTCCCATCTCATCACCAACCCCGAATGCTCCTCTCCCCTACACCACCTCCCTCTTCCGCTCGATAGCTGGGAAATCGAGGACATGTCCAGCGAGGGCTCCCACGAGCAGCTCCTGGCCATCTTCGACTCGAATTGCGTCGCGCTTTCGCAGCTGCGGGAGCTGCGACTTCCGCTCTGCGACTGCAGTGGGAAGGAGATGGAGGAGATGTTGGCGGATTGCAGGCGGAGGGGGGTTTCTGTAGTGGATTCGGGCTTGTCGAAGAAGAGGGGAGACGACAGTGAGTGCTCGGTTGAGGTCGTCGCTTCCTCTGCTGATGCTAGTTTCGACAGAGAATCGGTTCGATCCGGCTGCGTCAATCTTGGACCCAGCAGTACTTACGCGGAATAGCGTTCTTGCTGGAGCTAGCGTTTAGAAGGAGGAGAATTGAAATCTAGACGAGGGAACACATTCCGCTGCGACGGTCCTTGCTCCTGTCAACGAGCTTCCGCCTCAGTCAACGCCTTCCTCCTTTCCTTAAATCGCGAAAAGCAGTCCAAAGCAGTCCTGTGACCTCCTCCTCACCAAGTTTCCTCAAGAGAGGCGACGAGGAACGCGGCAAGCCGTTAACACCACGCCCCCCGCTCGACGACGAGGCTCTCCCATTGACCATACCGCCAGAGAACCTCAAGATGCTCGCACGCCGCTTCCCTCACCGCCTTTCCCTCACCGCCCGCTCCCTCTCCTCGAGTGCGGCAGGCGTCCTGACGCGCCTAGGTCTCGCCTCCTCCTCCCCTCTCCCAGGAGTGTACGACGGCACCTGGGCCGCCTCAGGCTCTCTCCACGCCTCCATCAACCCTGCTACGGGCGAGCAGATCGCTCAAGTCCAGCAGGCGTCCCCGGAGGATGTAGAGCGGACGATCGTCAAGGCGCGTGAGGCGTACAGGGGGTGGAGGGGAGTCGCGCCGCCTAAGCGCGGAGAGGTGCTGAGGCAGATCAGGGGACGGCTGGAGGAGAACATCGAGGATCTGGGAGCGCTGGTGACGATGGAGATGGGAAAGATCAAGTCCGAGGGCAAGGGTGAGTGCTCTCGAGGGGCTTGCGGCTGGGAACGAGCTGACGGGGGGTACAGGGGAGGTGCAGGAGTTTGTGGATGTGATGGATTATGCGGTGGGACTCTCGAGGGGGTATGGAGGGACTGTTGTGCCGAGCGAGAGGGAGAAGCACTTTATCACCGAGGTGGCGAACCCGCTAGGAGTCGTTGGAGTGGTGTGTCCGCTCCTCTCCTCACCCTGGGCTGTCGCTGATGCAGTTCTTTGCAGATCTCTGCCTTCAACTTCCCCGTCGCCGTTCGTTTCTCCCTCACCAGCCGCTCCAAGAGCGTCGAAGCTGACCCTCCTGCAACAGGTCTACGGCTGGAACTTCTCCCTCGCGATGATCACGGGCAACGCCAGCATCTGGAAGCCCGCCCAATCGACCCCTCTCTCCGCCATCGCGACGACCAAGATCATCGCTTCGGTCCTCGAGGAACACAAGCTCCCTGGAGCTCTTTCGTCCTTGCTCTGCGGAGGAGGAGAAGCAGGCGCAGCGCTCGTTAGCGACAAGCGAGTCGACCTCCTCTCCTTTACGGGAAGCGAGGAGCGTGGTCGTCTCGTCGGTATGGAAGTCGCAGGTCGATTCGGCAAGTCCCTACTCGAGTTGGGCGGAAACAACGTGTGTCCCTCCCTCGTCACTCGCAGCGAGATCTGACCCGAAACCTTCGCAGGCCGCCATCGTCCTCCCCGACGCCAACCTCCCCCTCGCCCTCCGTACGATCCTCTTCTCCGCCCTCGGCACAGCAGGCCAGCGCTGCACCTCCACGCGCCGCCTCTTCCTCCACTCCTCCATCGCTCCCGAATTCCTTGCCTCCCTCTCCGCCGCCTACCGCTCCACTTCGACGCGCCTTGGAGACCCTATGGACGCCGAGACGCTCGTAGGACCTCTTCATGCCCGAGCCGGAGTGGACAAGTTCGTTCAGGCGGTCAAGGAGGTCAAGGAGCAGGGAGGAGAGATCTTGGTCGGTGGGAATGTGCGGACCATGGAGGGTGCGCTTGGGGGTGGGAACTGGGTTGAGCCGACTATCGCGTTCTTTGGGAAGGAGGGAGCGCCGGTGATGAAGAGGGAGACGTTTGCACCTAGTGAGTCTGCTCGTTTATCCTGCGAAGAAGAACGGGGGCTGATGCGAGCGAGCAGTTCTCTTTGTGCAGACGTTTGAGACGCTCGAGGAGGCCATCGAGCTCAACAACTCGGTTGAGCAGGGACTCTCGTCGTCCTTGTTCACTCGGTGAGTTCCCCTTCTTTTTGGCGTCGAAGGGACAGCACTGATTGATGCTTCGCAGCGACATGTCCTCCGCTTTCCAGTGGATCGGTCCCTCGGGCAGCGATTGCGGCAGTACGTCCTCTCCCCCGCTCTCACTTGCTCCTACTAACCCCAGTCATGCAGTCGTCAACGTGAATGGATCAACCTCTGGCGCCGAGATCGGTGCTCCCTTTGGAGGAAACAAGTCGACTGGGTGGGGACGCGAGTCGGGAGGAGACGCGTGGAAGCAGTACTGCCGCTGGAGTTCGTGCACGCTCAACTGGAGTGATGAGCTGGGTCTGGCGCAGGGGGTCAAGTTTGAGTAGGAACTGTGCAAAGCTGGATGTGGTCCGCCAGTGTGCGAAGGAGGAAACGGATCGGCGCGCGAGACAGGGGTCAACAACAACTCAAGCGCGCTTTCTTCTTCTCCCTCTCCCCCTCCCTCTTCGCGCTTCTCAATCGCAGCGCAGAACCCGCTCTACGCCTTCAGCAGCAAGCACCTCTCAACCTCCAATCCCCCCCGTCGCTCCCACCCTGTCGCCGCTCCTGTACGTCGGCGGCGTCTCGCCATCGGTGCCCCCCTCCCTGATCCGCGAGATCCACCACAACGCCGAGACGGAATACGCAGCCGACGGGGAGGTCCTTCGCCGCTTCGACTACGTCTCCATCGTCTCCCCCGCCGCCTTTCGTCCCTCCGAACTCGTCCCTCTTCGACAGCTCTCCGATCAGCTCGCCGATCAAGTGGTCGAGTTCCTCGATCTCAAAGCCGGGCAGGATGGGTTCGCAGCGCTCGAGGTGGAGATGGGGAAGGAGAGCGTCGAGCCGTGTGTGGCAACGTTCTGGGAGGAGGTGAATTGCGAGCCGCCTGTGGGAGTGAGTGCGTTTGGGGAGGGGAAGGGGGAGGAGGGGGAGCTGGAGAGGGGGCAGAGGGTGTTTTGGAAGTACTCGGGACCGATATTTGCGGCGCTGCTTCATTTCAGTTTGGCTGGTGAGTGCGGGAGAGGAGGAGAGGGAGTGGCGAGCTGATGCTGGTTGTAGGGGGGTTCTCGTCGCCGAGATTGGGAGCTACGATGCGCGAAACGGGGTACCTTACGTCTAAGCAGCACGATGCGACGTATCGACGGTTACTGGAGACGACCCTCTTCGTCCTGGACGTGCGTTCCTTCCCCCATTCCTCCGAGGCTCGCAGCTGATCCTTGCGAGATCGGCAGGCGATGACCGACATGACTGTTGGAGAAGGACGAGGGTGGAAGAGCGCGGTTCGAGTACGACTGCTACATGCGCAAGTCCGACGACGGATAGCGCAGAAGAAGGGCAAGCTCAACACGTACGATTCCGACGTGTCGGGGGTTCCTATCAGCCAGGCGTGAGTTCCTCCTCGTTCCTCCTCGTACGAAACTGATGCGACGCTCGCAGGGATCTTGCGACGGTGTTGGGAAGCTTCATGATCGCTCCGCTCTGGAGCATGCGAAGAACAGGAATCATCTTGACCCCTAACGAGGAATCCAGCTACCAAGCCGCCTGGCGGCACGTCGGGTGCGTCCTCTCTCCTCTCCCAATCTCATTTCTAACCCCTCACAGATTCTACCTCGGAATCGACCCCTCCCTCCTCATCCGCTGCTACGGCTCCTCCTTCGCCACCGCCGAAACCTCCTTCGCCTCCCTCGCCTTCGACGCCTTCCCCGAAGAAGTCCCACTAGATCCTGACGCCACTCCTACGTACGGGATCCTCCAAGCCGTCTCTTCCCGCCCTCCTCGATCTTCCAAAGTCGGCTATCACTGCGAGTACTCGCGCCGGCTTTTAGGACCTCGATTGGCGGACCAGCTTGCTATCCCGCGAGGGACTGCACGGGAACGGATCGGGGTGGAATTCGATGTTTGGAGCAGTTGGTTGATGATTGCTTTTGGGAGAAAGTGGAGAGAGGGGTGGGAGAAGGAGCGGGTGGCGCTGTTTTCGCAAATTATTGAATTGCTGGTGGTGTGGCAGCTTGGGGAGCGGAGGACGAATTTTGCCTGGAGGGAGGAGTCTAAGAGGGCCGACAAGTTTGGGAAGGACGAGGGGGAGGAACCGGTGCGTTGCGCTAGTCCGTTCTTGCACCGAGCGAGGGGGGGCTGATTTTCTCGCACGAGCAGGGGATCAAGATGGGACGAGAGGTCGGGCTGGACGTCAAGCGACGGTGGAAGTGGCTACTTGCCGAGTTGGTGGGAGTCGTAGCGGTCGGAGGAGCAGGGTTGGCGCTGGGAGTGGGCCTCGTCGCTAGAGAGGTCTACTCGAGAATGTAGAGCCATCTACATTCGCACAGGTGTCTACATCGACTCGCGATTCTTTCTCCACGTCTCTATCCCTTCTTCGAAGATCTTGCGGTGCAGGCCGTCCGGGACCAGGACGAACGTGACGCCGAGTTTCGTGACCTCCCTGTTCCGCGGTTCGTCTGCGCGGGGGTAAGTATCAGCGAAGCTCTGGAGGGAAAACTAGCGAAGGAGAGTACCGTCATAGAAGACCTGCAGAACGCGAGGCATCAGCGAAAGAAGCTCAGTAAGGAAACAGAGGACGAACCATCTCCTCGTAAGGAATCCCCGTCTTCTGGTGAGCCTACGCATACAACCTATCAGTCTCTGCGAGCATACGAGAGAAAAACCTCGCACCAGGGTAGATCTCGAGCGTATCAAACAGCCTTATCGAGCTCACGACACTCTCCCTCGGTTTCGTCGGATCGTCCTCGTCCGCCCTATGCCACCCCGGCACCAACAACTCCTGCAGCGCCTGTCTCGCCCTAACCACTCCATCAGCACTTTCCTACTGCACCAAGAAAGGGGGACTCACGCTCTCGGAGCCGAAGTCCTCGAAGCGGCTGCGACGTGGATCTTGGCGTGGTGTAGCTCGAGCAGGATGGCAGGCACGTCGGGGTAGAAAGAGAGGGGGAGACCGTGCTTGTCGTGGATCTGGATTATGGCGTCGCCGCGCCGCTTGAGTGGGGGAGTGACGTGGGTCTGGAGATCGGAGAGGTGGATCAGTAACGGTTTGTGAGGAGGGAGCGGGGTACTCGCAAAGATGCCACAGGGTGTAGTCTAAATCCATAGCGACGAGTCGGGGGAAAGTGGGGGCGGTCGCGTCGGACGAGGGTGCCATGGTTGGAGAGAGGAGGCTTTGGGGGAGAAGGACGGCGGCGGCAACGAGCTGGAGTCGCCAGGGCTTTCGATAAGCAGGTTTCCGGTGGTTTAGCAGCTGAGAGTACGTACGGGGACTGAGAAGAGCAGAGGGGGGAGGGAGGAGGGAGAGAGGCAAACGCGTTCTTCGCGCGCGTCTTCCGCTTCGTCCAGACGGCGATTTCGATGGATCTCTCTCGAGAACAGATTGCACTCGAAGGCGACAGAGTTATCAAGACATTGGGTACTCCTCTGAATCCGCACTCCTCCTAAATCCCCTCCGTCTCCGCAATCCTATAAACCAGCTTCTCGCACCTCACCTCCCCCTTCTCCAACCTCCTCAGCCCCTCCTCAATCCCCCCCAGTCCCCCAGGAACGACCGTAACCTTCTGTCCCCTAAACGTTCCCTCCTCCATCCACTCTCCCAACCTCGCGAACCACTCGCTCGCGAATTCCTCGTCCCCACCATGGGCGGTCCCGACGAGCGTTCGAACCATCTCGACGTTCTTGGGTACGAGTGCGAGCTCGGTAGGAGAGTAGGTGAGGACGTAGGTCACTTTCCCGCCGTGGGGCGCGAGGCCACCGTAGATCGTTTCGAGGGTTCCTCCTTCCGAGATGCAGTCGTAGACGTGACGGACCCGACCGCCCGCAGCGAGAGCGATGGCGGAGGAGAGCTCGGCGGGAGTCTTGCCGCGGTAGTCGATCATCTCGTCGGCGCCGTAGGAGATGGCGTGAGCGCAGCCAGCGCCAGCGATACCTACGACGTGGAGTCCTGCGAGCTGCGAAGGGCGTTCAGTAGCGCTTTGTGCGAGAGATGGTACGGACGGACTTTGGCGAGCTGGATCGCGTAGACCCCGACGGTCGTGGAGGCCCCGTAGATGAGGACGGGCAGCTTGGGCGAGGCGGTGGAGGGAGCGAGAGGGGTGGGGAGGCCGAGGCGGAGGAAGAGACCGATCGCTGCGGTCATGTAGGCGAGTGGGAGGGTCGCGGCATCTGCTCTCTTCGTCAGTACTGCATGCAAGGACGGGGAGGAGAAAGAGACGGACCTTCGAAAGAGGTCTTGGGGCCGAGGCGGAAGACGGTGTTCGCGGGAGAAACCTGCCAGGAAGTGTGAGGATGCGTTGAGGTGAGGAATTGGGAAGAAGCGCACGCTGTACTCGGCGTAGGCTCCGTACTTGTCGGCAGTCTTCATCTTGGTGAATGCGGCGACCTTGTCTCCCTTCTTAAAGTCGGTGACGCCTGAGGCCAAGTCAGTTTCGCTTCGGCCCTGGCTCGAGCGAAGCGCACCTTCTCCTACGGACTCGATGTATCCAGCGACGTCGTTCCCCTCGACAGCAGAGTACGGCGCGAGGTCTGCGTCGATCGCGTCAGCAACTCCGAGAGAGTGTTCGTTGGGCAGGACGAACAGTAGGGGAGCTTCCAGTCCTTCGGATTAGAGGCTACGGCGACGTCTGCGAGTAAACGGGGGTTAGCTTGCGAGCTCCTCGTCTCCTCTGGGGACCACTCGCTCTTGATCAGGACCTCGTTCGCAGCAGGCGCTGGGACTGGAAAGTCCTTGAGGATTCGGTCGGTGGTTGAAATCCAGACTGCTTTCATCGTTCAAAGAAGCTGCAAGCAGAGGGAGGTAGAGGCAGGAAGAGAACCTCTCCAGGACTCGGAACGCCCTCAGCCAAGTTTGAAGTTTCGCCGTCGAATCAGAATCGAGAGTTTCAACTCGCTTGCGGCTGAGCTTGCTGTCGACTTGTTCCTCGTCTGCCCTTCCCCCAGCGCGCCTTTCCCCTAAAACTGTGAGTACGCTGACCAGAAGGACAAGCTCAAGGACGGGAGCCAACCCGACGGCGCCGTGAGCTGAGAAGAGGAGGCAGCGCGCTTCGAGTCGGATGAACGAGGGGACAACTAGCGACGAGGGGGACGGCGTAGGAGCAGGGCAGCAGGGAAGGATTAGAGGAGGAAGGAGGACAGACTACGAGGAACTCAAGCGACGGCACCAGCTCTCCAGCCCATCTTGCGCAGAGAGCACCACTAACCCTCTTCCTCCTCACCTCCAGCTCCCCCCCTTCCCTCGCGATGGAGACTCCCCGCCCCAACCTCGACGTAACTCTCCCTCCTCGCTCCTTCCTCCCTCCTCTCACCGCCCCTCTCCCCAACCCCTACGTCCCCACCTCCGCCATCGCCCCCGCCTTCAGCGTCGGTCTCACCTCCGCTGGAGTCGGCCTCTTCGTGAGCGCGATCAAGAACTCGCTGGAGCCTCACAACAAGGGAGCGATGGGAGTGTTTACGCGCACGGGATGGATCGTTGGGTACTTTGGTGAGTCGGTGTTCCGCTCTTCCCTCCCTCCTCCTGCCATTCGCTCTCCCATCACCTACCTCCCACCACGCAACCCGCCTCCTCCTCACCCCCGCCAACCCTTCCTCCTCCTCCACATTTCGCCCGAACGCAAGCTAACTCCACCCCGCAGCCACCGCCGGCTTCGTCTTCTCCTTCGTCGACCACACCGTCGCCAACCTCCACGAATCCTCGACCGACGGTCTCGCCGGTGCCGCAGCCGGGTGCGCAGCCGGTTTCGTCTCTGGTATCCGAACCGGCTCCCTCCCCAAGGCCATGGGGATGTGCGCCTTCCTCGGGACGACGATCGGGACGTACGATTTGGCGGGGGGACAGCTGGGGTGGGAGAGTGGGACTAAGGATAGGAAGACGAAGGAGACGGAACGGTTGGCGTTCTTTAAGAAGAGGAGTATGGTTGAGGCGGTTGAGGAGTAGAGGGTGGGGAGTTGTGCTATAGGATTGAGCTGGTTCGAGGGACGCCGCGGGTGGGAGAGGATACTGCTTGGTCTTTCTGGCTGATGGAGAGTGCGGAGAGTGTGGAGAGGGAGATGAGGGAGGAGCGTTGTGAGGAGGCACAACTGACGAGGTCGTGAGGCGTGGCGTTGGCGGGCGCGATTGGCTGTTTTCGGCTCCTGCCCTCCTGGGGATTGCCTGCTGCTCGCAAGTCTCGCCAGTAGGCTGCACTCTGCTCGTGGTGACCATACAACCGACGAAACAGACCCGCTACCTTGCTCTGAGCGGATCCTGCGTCAGATTCCATCGTCTGAGGCGATCGCATTCCCCTTCTCCCTCGAGCGGGCTAATAAAGTTCACTTTCGGAGTTCCGCGACACTGCCCCTGTTCCCACATTGGGTCCACCGAGGAGGCGAGTGCACGAACAGGAAGGATCCGGCGTCTCTTGACCAAGCTCACCGGCCACGGGGAGTCGAAGGCAGGGTTGGGGCGGAACGACCGGGTCCCGAGAGCGGGAGAGAGCAGAGGAGCGAGAGGGCTGAGAACGAGGAGAATCACTCGTGGATTTCCCAGTACAACTCGTTCGATCCTCCCTCCACCAGTCTACCAGCGCTTCGCTCCACCGCAAGCGATCCACCGGCCCTTCGCAGGCGAACATGGTCGCCAAAGGCCCAGCTCGAGGGCTCAGCTGCAAACAAACCCCATCAGCTCCTCTCCCCCGCTCCACACGAAACGCAAACGCACCCCATCCAGCTTCCCCATCATCCATCCTCCAAGCACCCTACTCCGGCCCAGCAACTTTCCGCCCCTCGACCTCTCCCGTCCCTGGATCCCGCATCTCCTCCCAACTGATCGCTTCGAGCGTTGCACCCGTTTTGGCCGAGACGGCAAAGAGGACTCCGAGGGCGTTGGAAGCCGTCGAGAGGAAGTCTGCGCTAGTGAATGAGCTTCGACGGAGAGGAAGACGAGAGAGAAGGCGCACAGGAGCGAGAATCGCCCAAGGAGATCTACCGCGGGGGGTCAGCTGAGCTTCCTAGGGAGGAAGAAGGGACGAACGACTTTAGCCCGCACGACGTCTCCAGGCCTGAAGCAGCCCCAGATCTTGACCGTGTCCTTTGCTGTCATCCGCACGTCCTGGCTCCTGATCACGCCTACGAAATCAGGCCGGCAGGGACGACCGTCGACGGTGAGGAGGGAGAGAGTGGCGGCTTGGCGGGTGATGCGGGTGATGGTGCCGATTACCTGTGGAGGAGGGGGTGAGGAGAGGAAGAGGAGGAGAGGGAGGGACGCACGGTCGAGTTGGGCTCGGGGATCGCTTGCGCGTCGTCCTTGCCTTGTACGCTGATAATCTGCGCACTACTGTGAGCGGGAGCTGAGCAGAGAGGCAGGGGAGGGGACGTACGCCGCCGTCGCGAGAGACGTGCCCGACCAAGGAGGCGAAGATGGTGCCGCCGCGTTGGAAAGTGCCAGGTCCTGCGAGGAAGGGAGTCGTTGGAGGAGCGCTCAAAGGCTGGCCTGGGAGGACGAGGGTCGTCATGCTGCTGGAGGGGAAGGGGAGGAGGACAAGAGAAGGAAGAGCTTCGCACTCCTTGACTTCTTCCCATCACCCTGCTCAAGAATGTTTGGAGGCAAGCTCGCTCGTAAAGGGGTGGAAAGTACACGGCTAACGTAGGCCTGAGCAGGAGAACAAGCCGCACCTTCGCCCGCGCAGATCGCTCACGCCAAGAACCAGGCCCGCACCACTGCTTTCCAGTTCGTCTGGGTGAGCTCTCCCTCTGATGCGGTTGGAGGACTAGCTGACTCGAGGGATGGTACAGGCTATCGGGATCCTCAACGTCGGTGAGTCGAGGACGAGTCCGGAGTTGGCGGCGATGACGTTCGGCGGAGGGAGGTGGTGGAGCTCGAGCGACGGGGAGGAGCTCGAGCGACGGGGACGGAGGGGCGGGACGACTGCTCGCCCGAGAGATCTACCGAGCGTGCTGGGACAGCTCGATTGGCGAGGTGGAGGACACCGCTGACTCTTCTCCTTCCCACAGCACCCTTCGCCGTCTCCTTCGTGCGCTCCCTCTTCTGAACGCTGGACGCCACACCAGGAACGTAGAATGAAACAAGCTAGTTGAATCATTCCGCGCAAGCTGCCTCTACCGCTCAAAGTTCATCGAGTACCCTCCTCCCTCCTGCTGAACGAACTTGAAGTTGTTTGTCGAGAGGCCGAACTTGCCTGCTCACGTCTGCGTCAGCTTCCCTCTTTCCGTCCGACTGGGAAGAAAGACGCACCAAGCACCGTGTTGCCGAGATCCTTGAGCTTCCCCATTACCTCGTCTTTCTCCTTCTCCTGCTGCGCCGCGATGAGGCCCGGAAGCCGCTTCTGAGCGATCTGGATCGTGCTGGCGAGGTGGAGAGGGATGTTAGAGAGGGAGGAGAGGGTGTTGTAGTCTGCGTGAGAGGTGTTAGGACGAGCTGGAATGGAAGGAGAAGGAACGGACCTTCGAGCGAGGAGGACAGGCTGGACCAGGAGGCGAGAGATTCGGAGGCGAGGGCGCGTCGGTGGAGCACTTTGATGTAGGTGGGGTTGTCTTCGAGGGCTGCAAAGATCCTTCAGTACGAGCTCTGGGAGGAACGGAGGAGTACGGACAGTCATCGCAAGCCGTCACGGCCTCCTTCCATCGTTCCTGCGGGAGGCAAGTCAGCCTCGAGCTCGTGCACCAACGAAAAGAACGCACTAGCTTGAGCAAGCACGCAGCACAGTTGGCAAAGAGCATCGAACGCAGCTCCCGTAGCTCCTGCGACTCTCCCTCGTCCTCCGTACCTGCCTCCTCCACCTTGCCCACCTCGAGCGCCTCGACCCCCTCGACCAGCTTCTCCACCTCTACCTCCTCCGCTAATCCCTCCGCCGCCTTCTCCTTCCCCTTGATCGCAATCTGAGTCCGAACAGGCAGCTCGACCAACGCATCCCTGTACGTCACCAACGCGTCCTCCCACTCTCCCTTCCCAAACTCGGCGTTCCCCTGCGCCTTCAATGCCGTTGCGCGCTCGATAATATCCTGCGGGCTCAGATCAGCTTCGTCCTGAAGCGGCGGAAGTGAAGAGCTGACGCGTAGCTCGGAAGGCGTCCACCAGACTGAATCCTCGTGCTCATCCTCGCTCTCCTCCTCCTCCTCCCTTGCTAGCCCAGCTACAATGTCGGAGTGAGAGAGGTTCGGACCTGCTTGACGCGTGTTCTGGGAGAGCGGAGGGAAGGGGGCGGCGTCGGAGAAGTCGAGGGAGGCGCTGGAGCTCGAGGGGGAGGAGGGGACTTCTTCGAACCGGGACGAGTCGTCCTGCGCTGGCTTGCTCGAGCTGCACGTCGACGACTTTGAGGTTGTGGGGAGCATTGGGTTTGTGGACCAGGCCGAGTTGAAACGTCGGAGGCGAAGCGTGAGAGAGCCGACGCCTCGAGCTAGTTTCGCCTGGCTTCCGCTGACTCTCTGCCCTGCACCACTGCCACGCACTCGCCTTCGCGTCAGGATCTGCTTGCCACGTTGGACGACAATCCTCCGCTGCGAAAACGACGCATCAACCCGTCAGTCTTGGAGCCCTTGCGCCCGCGTGACCCTCCTCCTCCTCCTCCCCAGCGCGGCCGCCGTGAGCTTGCTACGCAGCGGATCCGTCTCGATTCCAGTGTATCGCTCCGAGCCTTTCGCAGCGGATCTCCGCGTTAATGCAAAGGCTTGACAGCGGAGTTCTCAGTAGAGCCTGGGTACTTGGATCTTGGAGCCAATTTGGTGCCTGGCGCTCGCCACCTTTCCGGCGAAACTGCTCTTGTCTCTCCTCGGCCCGTCTCTCGCGTGCGCTCCCCAGGCCTTCGTCTAGCAGACAGTTTCGCTGACGGCGGAGGTTTATTTGCCTCCATTCGTTGAAATCTGCTCGCCTCCCTCTTTCTTCCTCCCCCGCCTGCCGTATTCACGACAGCTACGACCCAGGCCACGACCCCCCTCCCGACTACTCCGCAGCATCCTCGTCGACATGCATCTCTCCAGCAGCTCAGCTGCCTTCTTCCTTCCCTCCGCGATCCTCTTCGGAGCCCTCGCCTCCGCCACCCCTTCCCTCCCTTTCAACTCTCGCAGCAACGCCTCTCCTCGCCCACCCTCCCCCATCTACGCCGACGTATCTTTTGACCCTCATTCCCCCTCCCTCGACTTTGTCCTCGCTCCCGACCTCAGCACGGACAAGGACGTCTCGATCGGCGACACTCTCTTTGACGGCGTTCCCCTCGAACGTCGGCAAACGACTACGGCTTGCTTGCCCTCCGGTACCGACTACGACATCAACATTCGGTTGTGGTATGGAGGCGCGGGGCACGTCGTCTCGCTCTGCCCAAACGCCGTCTTTGCTCTCAACAGCACCATCTTCTTCACCGCCGCCAATCAGGAGATCTCAACCGAAGGTGAGTTGCAGTCGTTCGTCGTTGTCATGAATCGAGCTGACTAGTGCTGTTCGCAGGCTACCCCACCGGCGACAGTCGTGCGATTCTCAGGATCATCAACCCCGAGCAGTCGTGCGCCGTGTATGGAATGGGAGACGCCTGCCAGGGGATCGCAATGCGCAACATCCAGATTGACGGAGCTCGCCCAGCGCTTGGATTTATCTGGGGAGGGCTCGGGCTAGTCGAGTTCGGTGGCAACACGGCGGGACAGGTGCGTCTACTTTCTTTCCCTTTCGTTTCGAGGAACTTTCGCTGACCACCGACGTCCTCTAGATCGTCGATAACGTGCACATCTACGAACCTCGAGGATGGACCTGCCTCCACGCTATCGGTTCGTCCCCCTCGCTCGACCCTACGACCTCTCGCTGATGCATCTTTCGCAGAGGGATTCGCAAACAGCTGCAACGGGATGATCTTGACCAACAACCAGATCGGACCTTGTGGGAACGCGCCCAACAATGGCTACCAAGTGCGCAAACGCGGTGGTGGGGAGGAGCTGGAGAAGCGCCAGGGCCAGGTGTTCACTGCGCTCCAATGGGTCCGTCTGCCTTCGCTCGTTCGTTTCCTTCGCCGCTGATGCTTGAACGTTTCGCAGGCCGATGGAATCTCGCTCGCTTGCAAGAACAGTATCGTCAAGGGCAACGTGATCACCGACGCCACCGATGGTGCGTCCTTTGCAATCGCAGCTCTCCGTTCCTTGCTCATCTTACTCTACGTCGCAGGCTCGATTGTCATCTTCGGAGCACCTGGTTCGATTGTCAGCGGCAACACTATCACTCAAAAAGAGCGCGTGACGATGGGAGGTACGCAGCGTTCCTCTTGCGACGAGTTCCGCGATTGACCGTCCTCGCCACCGCAGGTATCAACCTCGTCGACTGGGGACCTTTCGCCGGCAACTTTACTGGCACCGTCGTCGAGAACAACCTCTTCTTTGCCGACGGTGCGATGATGAAGATCGGAGTTGCCATCGTTCGTCTCGCCGTTCCAGCTTTTGCGAACCTCGCTGACCTTCTCTCTCATTACCAGGGAGGAATGACCTGGGGGAGCTACAACGTCACCGCTGCTCGTACTCGGGTGAGTCTTCTTCCCCCGCTCTCCGCAGAACTGGGCTGACGGCGTCGGTTTAGGGAGGAATCGTTCGCAACAACGTCTTCCAATCGGGTTCCACGGGGTACTTTGGCTACGCCATCGCCGTCGCTGGACACATCAATGCTAATGTTTCTGGCAACGACGCTTCGCGAGCGGCGTTTGGAGGAGCTCCTTCGTGGCAGTGCGTTGTCCTCTCTCCCGCCCTCGCAAGAAGTTCTCGCTAAGCTCGCTCGTTTCCGCAGATGCATCACCTTCCCCATGGTTCCCGTCAGTCAGGCGTTCGTCTACGACAGCTGGACGACTCCCGGAGCCTCCCTCCAGGCCGGCTTTGTCGACTTCCCCCTCGTCTTCCTCATCTGTCCGGCCTCGCTCCACTCGACCACCCCGAATCTCGCTAACGCTTTTCCACTCCCTCTAGGCCAGCAACCTGGTCTCATCATCAGTCTCCCAATCTTGGGCCCCATCTTGGACCCCATCGTGTCGATCTTGCTCCCAGCGAGCGAGACGACGACCACCGTCGAAGCTCCCCCGACCACCACCACAAGCTTCTCATCTTCTTCCGCCTCCGTCACTCCTACCACCACCGCCTTAACCACCAAGTCGAAAGGCCGAGGCATCGCCACCTACCCCACCACGACCTCGACCACCACGACCTCAACCACCTCCCGAACCTTCACCACCACCGCCAGATCCCGCGGAGTCGTACGTCCCTCCCTTCTCCCCTCCCACCTCCTCTAATCCTCCTCCTCTGCAGAAAACCTACGCGAAACGCTACCCACCCGTACTCTCCGAGCTCGAGAAACGTCAGACGGCAGGAGGGACGAGGGTCAAGAGCGCCAAGAGCTCGAGGGCGACGCCGGAGGTGGTGCTGGAGAAGATGGTGAATCCCTTCTTTGCGGTGGCGGTGGAGAGGAAGAAGAAGGGGTTGCCGAGGTTGAGGCCTGGGATGGTGAGGGAGGGCGGGGCTTAGGGTTTGGGAGGGAGGGGATGCAGTTTGGTTTGGATTTCGTGCAATTGGGATGTGGTAGACTTTGCGGGGAGATTATTGGAGAGCAGGCTGGGAGGAGCAGTCGTTTGGAACGAAACAGGGAGAGCAGAAGGCGAAGGTGGGGATCAGTCCGAAATACTCAACCGAGAGCATGAGAGCTACGATGAGTGCGTCGAGTTCACGAGAAAAACAAGCAGGCGCGCAAGATCGCCCAACGAAGCAGATGAGGAGCAGCAAGCGGGAGGGAGAGTCGGTTGTGGAGCTGGATGGACGAGGTGGGTATTGGCGCTGGAATGCAAGGGGTATACGGCTGGGGGAATAAGTAGGAGAAGTAGGTCGTCCAAGAGTAGGAAGTGGAGAGTTATCCCCAGGCTGCTGTTGAGCTGAGGGGAGGGTTAGCTCGAGAGGGAGAGCGAGCGAGGGCGTCTGGGAACGGACCTGTAGTTGACAATGAGATGGCCTTCCGTGGCGAAACACTGCAAAAGGTGTCGCTCGTTAGATGGCAAGCATGGGAAAGCGGGGGAGAGCGTACCTTATACAGGTTGGCTACCGTGTCGTCGGGAGCTGGACTGAAGGACGCGTTGATGTAGAGAAACTGCGAACGGCGATCAAGGAAGGTCAGCTCCGCTGTATCCAGCAAGACACACCCCAGCTACACATCCATAGACCCTGCGTTGACCCAGCAAGCTCCCTCCAGCCACACCTCCCAGGCGAAACCGGCCTCACCAGCGCATCGCTCGGCTTCCACCCCAGCTCCTTCCGCAAGAATGCAATCACCGTCTGGAACCGGTTGCTCGAGGTGATCTTGTAGAAGTTCTGCTTCATAATAGGAGCGTTCCCCGTCGCCTTGAACCGCACGACCACTGCGAGGAGACGACGCGAACAATGCAAGCTTGTCAGCTCCCTCCTGCCTCCAAACTTGCAGGGTCCAGGACGGACCTTTGGTAGTGTCCCGCTGCTTGTAGGTCTCGAGAGCAGCGCCTGCTTCGCGAGGGATCGAGTCAAAGATGGCTGAGGATTGAAGGACAGGCGTGTTGGAGCCGTCGAGGATAGGCGTTGCGCTGAGCGAGGCCATCAGGGGCGGCGCGCGGGTGCGTTCCTCGTGCTTTCAAGCTGAGCAGCTGGCGGTTCACCTGGGAACGAGCGGGTTGTGGAGGAGTCCAAGCCTGGAGTGAGCGCCCCCACCTTGGAGACGTCCGCGCTGCTGCTCTCCCTCACGCCTTTCCGAGCGATTCGGTTACGCTTTGTCGTTTCGCCAGTGCGATGCCCAGACGGCTTGAATACCCTCCTCCTCCCTCCAGCTCGTCCTCTGAGATCTCAGACTCGGACGACGAGTACGACGAGGACAACCCGCCGTCCACTCTTGGATACTCAAGCGAGTTCGCCCATCAACAGCAGATTGAATGGGAGCGCCAGGTTGATATCGATTCGGTGCGTGCTTCCAGGCTACGTGGGAACCTCCAGCTGACCACGCCCTGTCAACAGAACGTCAAGCATGGGTTCGCGGAGGCGTACTCGTCTGAGGAGTACCTCGAGGCGCGTTGGCTGCTCTGCGTCTGGGCTGGGCTGCCAGCTAACGGTTCTATTGGTGCTGCAGGCACTGGAGAAGAGCTACTTCCTCTACTGGACGGAGCCACGCCATCAGCATCTCGGCCTCCCCAAGCCTCCCTCCTCCAACCCCGCCGACCTCCGGATAGACTGGCGCAACCGGGACCGCGTGCGTACTGCAGCCGCCGTTCTCGTCGTCTGCCTCCGCATCGGCTACGATCCGCCGGACGTCATCAAGACGGATCCCTGCGCGAAGCTCGAATGCTGGGTCGACCCGTACGCGCTGGCGAAGGACAAGGCGATGGAACGGATCGGCAAGAACCTCCAGCACCAGTTCGAGTCTCTCGCTGCGACTCCCAAGACGCGGTACAAGCAGTTCCTCGACCCGCCCATCGAGGACGCCAAGAAGTTCTGCACGACGGCACGCAAGTCGGCCAAGAACGAGCGCGTCCTCTTCTACTACAACGGCCACGGAGTGCCCAAGCCGACATCGAGCGGAGAGCTCTGGCTCTTCAACAAGCAGTACACGCAGTACATCCCCGTCTCGCTCGCGGAGGTCGTCGTTTGGCTCGGGAGCCCGACGATCATGGTCTGGGACTGTTCGGCGGCGGGCAACATCGTGACCAAGGTGCAGGAGTTTGGGATCAAGCGGGACGCAGAGCTCGCACGCGAGGCCGCCAATCCTTCTGCCCCTCCCTCGGTCAACGGCTCCCAAGGTCCCTCTGGCATCGAAACCCCTCCTTCCGACCCTCGCCCCCAGATCCCCACCGTCCCCTTCCGCGACACCATCCAACTCGGCGCCTGCCTCGGCCACGAAACCCTCCCCATGAACCCCGACCTCCCCGCCGACCTCTTCACCTGCTGCCTCACCTCCCCCATCGAAATTGGCCTTCGCTTCTTCCTCCTTCGCAACCCGCTCAAGACGAACCTCGACATCGAAATGCTCCTCAAGATCCCGGGCAAGCTCAACGATCGAAGGACGCCCCTCGGAGAGCTCACCTGGATCTTCACGGCCGTGACGGACACGATTGCGTGGAACACGCTGCCGCGAGAGCTCTTCCAGAAGCTCTTCCGCCACGACCTCGTCGTCGCCGCCCTCTTCCGCGGGTTCCTCCTCGCGGAGCGGATCATGCGGTTCTACGACTGCACCCCCATCTCCGTCCCCGCCCTCCCGCAGACCCACAACCACCCGCTTTGGGACAGCTGGGACCTCGCCGTCGACATGTGCCTCGCCCAACTCCCCACCCTCCTCGAGCACGAGCAACGCTGGCTCGAATCCCTCCCTCCCCAACCTCCTACCCTCCCCGACCAACCTCCTCTACCTCTCCCTCCCGGACCTCCCCTCCCCTACGTCCACTCGACCTTCTTCGCCGAGCAGCTCACCGCCTTTGAGATCTGGCTCGAGCAAGGAAAGTTCGCCAAGAGGTCGCAGCCCGAGCAGCTCCCCGTCGTCCTCCAAGTCCTCCTCTCGCAAGCGCATCGACTCAAGGCGCTCGTCCTCCTCTGCCGATTCCTCGACCTCGGACCTTGGGCCGTCAACGTCGCCCTCTCGATCGGGATCTTCGCCTACGTCCTTCGCCTCCTCCAAGCCCCCGCCGCCGAACTCAAGCCGGTCCTCATTTACATCTGGGCGCGGATCCTCGCCGTCTACGAGAGCTGCAAGGAGGACCTCCTCAAGCAGACGTACCCGCCCACACGATCGGTCGACCAAGCTCCCTACACCTACTTTGTCAACATCCTCCTCCCCAACCAACCCAACCCCCTCCCCAACATCTCCGAGCACCGCTCCATGTGCGCCTTCATCCTCTCCGTCTGCTGCCGCGACTTCAAGGCCGGTCAAGTCGCCTGCCTCCGCGTCGGCGTCTTCCAGGCCTGCGTCACCCACCTCCGCGACTCCGACCCTCTCCTCCGCCAATGGGCAGCGCTGTGCATCGCGCAGATGTGGGACGACTTTGAGGAGGCGAAAGGACTCGGCGTTCACGAGCGGCTCCACGAACTCCTCTGCAACATCCTCCACACGGACGCGGTGCCCGAGGTGCGCGCGTCGGTCATGTACGCCCTCGGGACGTTGTTGGGGACGTCGGGATCATCGTCGGCGGCGAGGAAGTTTGGGAGGTCGATCGCGTGCAGTGGGCCTGCGGCGGGGTTGACGCCGGCGGAGGAGACGGACGTCGAGCTGGGAGTGGCGATGGCGACGCTCAAGTGCTCTGCGGACGGCTCGCCCCCCGTTCGTCGGGAACTCGTCGTCCTCCTCTCCGCCGTCGTCAACGAGCATCGAGGGAAGTTCGCCATCGCAGCGTACCGAGCCGTCATGGAGCGCGTGGCGAGGGCGTCTGGATCGAACGGCGCGGCGGCGGAGCTCTCGATCGCAGCGAGCCTCCATGCGGCGGCGCAGAGCGACGAAGGCCCCTCCAACCCTGCCTTCCAGGCGGCCATGTTCTCGTGCATGTACAAGACGCTCTTCGACCTCATGGTCGACCCAGTCCCCGACATCGCGGCGCTCGCGGCTCAAGTCATGGACTACATCCTCCAACTCCTCTTCGCCGGACCTCTTGGACCAGCAGCTCGTACGGCACTCGACTCGGCACCGACGAACGTCTCAAAGGCGTTGCTCAAGACTCCTCCCGTCGCCGGAACCGTCTACCACGACCAGCTTCAAGACGTAGGAACGCCAGTGGCCACGACTCCCACCGTCGGTCGATCAGGAACCCTCGCTTCGGCGATGAGGTCGCTCGCGCAGCTCACGACGAGCGTCCTTTCCGACCCTGTGCCCACTCCTCCCACCGCCCCTCCCTCCGCCCTCCGACTCAACGGCCGTTCCTCCCTCTCCCAATCCCCGACCGGATCCACCACCTCCGGCCTCCAATCCTCCGCCTCGACCGACTCGCTCCGCTACCTCCAATCGCGAGCTGGCAAGCCCGCGCCGAAACCCAGGATCTCGTCGCCGACGGACCCTTCGTCGATCAACGCCATCATGGCGGCGCTGCTGGACGACGACGAGGAGCGGTTGAGGAAGCGGAGAGCGGTGCCGAACGTTGCGGGAGAGGGGACGCCGGAACAGGTCCTTCCGCTCAAGGGGACGTTCTACGACTTTTCGCTCGAGTACTACAAGGAGTCGCAGATGAAGGTGCGCTTTCGCCTCGACTCGCCTCGACGACGTACTGACGGGTTCGCGCAGGCTACCGAAGCTGACGAGCCGGGGAGCGTCCTCCACAACGAGCGAGTTTGGCGTCGCGCGAGGAACGAGACCATCATCACTCAGACGCAGCCGATGAAGGGACCAGCTTGTGCGTCTCCTTTCTCCCAGGCTCGTGAGGACGAACGCTGACTTGGGGTCTTTGCAGGTCGAGCACGCTGGGACGAGCAGATTGGGTTCTACAGCAACGACGCCGTGCCGAATCGGATCCTCTTCCATCAGTTCGAGCCCCATCTCCTCGCCGCCGACGACCAAGGCAACATCACGTTCGTTTCATTCTGGCTCAGCTGCAGATACGTTTGCTGATCGTCGTGCGGCGCCATCGCAGGGTCTACAACTGGGAGAAGAACGTCCGCACGAATCGCTTTGCGAACGGGAGCCGACCTGGCATCCCCATCACCACTCTCCGGTTCGCAAACGAGGACGACGTCGCTCTCCTCCTCACCGCCTCCGGTACGTCTCTCCTCCATCTCCCCTCGAGCCGAAGCTGACATCGATCTCGCAGCCGACGGCCACGTTCGCCTCTTCCGCAACTACGAGTCCAAGTCGAAAGTCAGTCTCGTCTCGGCGTTCCAGGGGATCTCGGAGACGATCCCAACGTCCACGACCGACGTCGACGCCGGTCTCGTCCTCGAATGGCAACAAGGTCGCGGCCAGATCCTCCTCGGCGGGAACGTCAAGTACATCCGCGTCTGGGACGCGACGCGCGAGATGACTCTCCAGGTACGTTCCTCCCTCCCCCCTTCCTTCTCTCCGCTAACGAGAGTACGTGCAGGACCTTCCTACGCGCGCCAACTCGTGCCTCACGGCTCTGACGTGCGACCAAGTCGCTGGCAACATCCTCGTCGCTGGGTTCGGCGACGGTGGGCTCAAGGTCTATGATCGGAGGATCCCGCCGAGGGACAACATGGTGCGGAGCTACAAGGGGCATCACAACGCGTGGTTGCTCCAGGTGCACATGCAGCGAGGAGGGAATCGCGAGCTGCTGAGTGGGAGGTGAGTTGTCGGGCTTCGTTGAGCGGGGGTGGCGCTGATGGGGTTGTTGGGACAGTCTTGGAGGAGAGGTCTGCTTGTGGGATATCAGGTTGACGGAGCCGGTGAGGACGTTCCAGGCGCATCAGGGTGGGATGACCCAGATGGCCGTTCATGAGCATGCGCCCATCTTTGCGACGTGCGCTCCTGTACCTCTCTCTCCTCGGGCGGTCGCTGATGCGTCAATGCAGGAGCTCGGCTTTCAACGTCGTCAAAGTCTGGAACATGAATGGGGACGAGGAGACTGAGCCCATTTCCAAGTTCCGCAACAGCTGTTCGTTCCCTCGCTCCTCGTCCGTGGGATCGCGCTGATGAGTATCGGCTCGCAGTCGGGTTCTTGAACCAGAAGGTCGCGCCGATGACGAGCATGGCGTTCCACCCGCACCACATGGTCCTAGGCTGCAGTTCCGCCGATGGACAAGTCAACACGTTTGAGATGGGTGCGGTCCTCCCCCTTCTCTCCCCTCGTTCGTGCTGATGCCGGATTCGCAGAGAACTACCGAAGTGCCGTCGATGCGATGAGCCAGTCGCTCTCGCCTCTCGCGGTGGCGAGCAGGATGTACTCGCCGACTGGGGTGCTGCTGTAGATTGGTCGAAGGGACCCTTGTTTACTCTTCCTTGTACCCTCCTTGCCATACTAGTTTGCATAATCCTCGAGCAGGGCGAGCGGAGCAGAACGAGCAGATCCTGCCTCCTCCGCTCTGAGCCCAGTCTCTCTCCTCGGAACGC
Source organism: Glaciozyma martinii (assembly GCA_025758715.1). NCBI lineage: Eukaryota > Fungi > Basidiomycota > Microbotryomycetes > Kriegeriales > Camptobasidiaceae > Glaciozyma > Glaciozyma martinii. Next base: position 42,759 of record JANGFH010000350.1, on the reverse strand, counting down.
GTCTCTCCCTCCTCCTCCCAAAATCGGCATGAAGGCTGGGCGTTGCATTCACACCATCAAAGGAAACCTGGGTCCGCCCTAGGAGGGTTATTAAGGCAGCTCGGGTTGGTCCTCCGTTCCCAGCGACGTCCGTCCTTGGAGAGTCGAGAGTCGTTGGAAGGCGGGGGGAGAGAGAGGGGGAGGAGGGGCACGGAGGGTCGGGTTGGGAGAGGGGAGAGGGTTTAACGGAGGCGGCTGCGCGGGGGACGTCAGTGGGTGTGGGGAGAGGGAGGGGAGGACGTGGACGTACCGAGCCTCTCGCTCGGACTCGAGGAGGGCAAGGATGTCGTTCTCGCGAACGGGGCCCTTGACGTTCCTACATTCCCACTCGCGCATCAGCTCCCCTGGTCTCCTGCTCTCGAGAGGCGGGCGGAACGTACCTCATGATGCTCCTCGTGGAGTCATCCATGAACTCGACACGGACTTGGGTGACTCCTCCACGGGAACCGGTGCGACCGAGAACCTTGACGACCTTGGCGAGCTTGACTTGGGTCTTAGAGGACTCCTACGAGGGGTGCGAGGGCGTTAGCTGGTGGTTTCGTGGAAGGGGGGGATTGGTCGTGTGGGCCCTCTCGCTCCTCCTCCTCCTCCTGCGCCCGCGCCGCAAGTCGCCAAAATTCTTCCTCCATAATGGCAACACGAGCAGGGGTTCCCCCTCTCTCTCGGTCCCTTGGTCCTCCCTCCAACCCACTTGGCGAAAACCTCCTCCCGGTCGCTCCCTTGTCCTCCTCCGTCGATTCAAAAGGCGCGCCGGCCTGGGATCCGGTACGAGTTCAGCAGGGCGTTCGTTCACTAACCATTTGTGAATAGGCGAAGCGGTCTTGGGATAGGAACGAGTAGGGGGGAACTATCCTTCTTCCCCTGCTAGAATCGAAACGACCTTTTTCGTTGCTACTTTATCCCAAGTAGTAAATTCTTTTTGCACTTTGAAAGGACGCTTCCCAATGCCCAGCTGCTTCTCTCGTCCCGCCCTCAAGATGAACTCCTTCACGCCCGTGCCCGTCGGTACGTACACGTTCAGACCCACTGCTCCCCAGCGCCAACTGCTCCGAATTCGAACCAGAGCAAGACGACTGACGGGGGACCCTCTGCGCAGACGTGCTCGCCGCCAACGAGTCCGGCCTCAAGCTCTTCAACCGCTGGGAGAGCGCCGATGTTGAGGTCAAGGATATCTCCCTTACCGACTACATCCAGGTCCGCAACGCGATCCTCCTGCCCCACACGGCCGGTCGCTACGCCGCCAAGCAGTTCCGCAAGGCGCAGATGCCCATCGTCGAGCGCCTCGTCAACAGGTGAGGAAGGATTTCATTGGGCGGAGCATGCATTGGAGGAGTAGCGAGGGGGTACAGGAGGAGCGGGCATTGGCGGGGCGAGGACGGGAGAGGGTATCGTCAAATTTGGGGAGGGGAGGAGCGTACGCTCTGGGAGGGGGAGACTAGGTTCCCGTCACGTAGGATGGCAGCTGACTCGTTCGCCCCCCAACAGCCTGATGATGAACGGACGCAACTCTGGAGTAAGCCCTTCGCTCGCCCGTCCTCCGACGAGAACGGCGCGCTAACCCAGCTCTGCTCCCGCAGAAGAAGCAGATGGCCGTCCGCATCGTCGCTCACGCGTTCGAGATCGTCCACCTCCTCACCGACCAGAACCCCATCCAGGTCCTCGTTGACGCCATTGTCAACACCGGACCTCGCGAGGACTCTACCCGCATTGGATCCCAGGGAACCGTCCGAAGGCAGGCTGTCGATGTCTCCCCCCTCAGGCGTGTCAACCAGTCGATCGCTCTCATCACCATCGGAGTGCGTGCCCCTTTGGAACTTGCGAAGGAAGAGGGACGAGGGAGCTGATCGGGTTCTCGTGGCGCAGGTTCGCGAGTCGGCTTTCCGCAACGTCAAGTCGGTCGCTGAGTGCCTCGCTGATGAGCTCATCAACGCCGCCAAGGTGCGTTTCCGTTCCTTGCGTTCCCCGTCTGCTCCTCGCTAACCGTTGGCGACCGGGCAGGGATCTTCCAACTCTTACGCCATCAAGAAGAAGGACGAGCTCGAGCGTGTCGCCAAGTCCAACCGTTAAAGAAGTGCGAAAACGTCTGGTACGGAAGGGGTTGTTGGAGATGCGGGGAGGACGAGATGGAGGTGTATTGGGCAACAATCTTATGCACTTTCGAAATCTGCGGGAGCTCACCAACGAGGGAATCGGGAGGAGGCTGTGCGGTTTGGGGGGGGGGACGAGATGGTGGCTCTGCTGGTGCTGCTCGTGTTGTCGGAGTCCTGCTTGCCCGACTGCTCGCCTGGGGAGACGAGGCTGTTCTTGAGGGTTGGCGAAGACTCCCTGCTGCGCCATTCTCTTGCTCGTGTCGCTTCGTCAAGCTCGTGTTGGTCCGATAGGGCGAGCTACGAGCGTCTCTCGTCCCTTTATAGACGCTTCGCCAACCTCGCCAGGTCTCGCCTCGGCTCTTCGCGCGCCAGACGTCTGCGCAGCTTTCGACTTGAGCCACGCTCTCCCTCTTGCTTTGACTCCTTGTCATGCTCTCCCTCTGTGACTTGTGCTTCTCAGCAGCCCCTTCACAGCTGCCTGCACCGCCTTGGCTCGCTGGCGCGGCGGGCAGGTGAATCTGGAGCCAGGAACGGGACTGCACGCCCTGTCTCACTTTGCCCTTCCCTCCCATGGAATCTCTCGACTCTCAGCCTATCTCCAGGATTCATGGGACCAAACCCCAGCCAGGCACCGGCAGCGCAAAGGCGGTGTTGCGGCTTCGCCCTCTTACAGCTCCTCCTGCTCTCTCTCCCTTCTCCTCCATCCCCTCGCTCCCTCAGTGCTCTCGCCGGCTTGAGAGACCTTCCGACTACTCTGACCCCCGCTTCCTCCCAACCGCGCGCTCGCTCGCTCTTTCGATCGCACTCGATGAAGCAGCTCCAACTCGTCCTCCTCGCCGGCTTCCTCTCTCTCTGTGCTGCCCAGGAGGACTGTACGCAGGGCTGTGGTACGTTTCTCCCGCGCTCTCTTCTGGGCTCCACACTGACTTGCGTCGTCCCCAGATATCGGAAACGCCTGCACAACCCTCGCCGAGTGCTCCTCCGGCAAGTTGAGCGCTCTTCCGCAGCTCGAGGTCGTGGACTGACCTCGTTCTTCGAAAGGCTATTGCGATACCTCCGACACCTTTCCTGAAGGTACCTGCGACTTTGCTCCCGATGGCTATTACTGTCAGTCTCGCTCCCCTTGCGACCGCACCCCGGCAGCAGCTGACACTCTCTCCTCGACAGGTTCTTCGGCCGAGACGTGCCAGAACGACTGTGTCGATGGAGTCTGTGCTCCCAGCTTGGAATGTTCAGACGATTCCGACTGCGAATCAGGTTCGTCGCTCTCGCTTTCGGTTCCAACCAGCTCACGCCCTTGCCGCTGCAGGATTCTACTGCAGTCCCGAGACCGCAACTTGCGTCCTCATCTACGTTCCTCCGCCCACCGTTGGCCCGTGGTGCGGCTGTCCTGACGCTCCAGATCCCTGTGCGGAGTCGCCTGAGGGGTCAGAGGACATTGATTGTGGACCTTGTGCGTTTCGCTCGCGTTCGAGCAGGTTGAGGAAGCACTGATGGTCGCTTTTGTTGCGTAGACACGCTCGAGCGTAACTTTGATAACGAGGAGGAGCCCATCTCGGAGGAGGTCTACGAGGATCCGGAAGATCCGATCATGACGGACGACGAACTTGAGGAGTACCAGATGACGGAGGTACGTTTGAGCGCGAGCTTCGCGAGGATGGAAGAGCTGACGAGCCGCGCAGATCGAGCTGCTCGCTGAATTCTTTAAGAACTCGCCCATGCGAGAGGAACCCGCGCTCGACTTGCCTTATTGCGGACTCGGCTCGGGGCTGGTGGTCGAGGAAGGCGTTGAGAAACGCGGGTTGTTCGACAAGTTTGTCAAGTCGGTCGGGAACGTGCTCACCAAGACCAAGTGGATCGCAAAGGCGCCGGCGAAGCCCGAGTTTACTGGATGCCTCACGACGTGTGAGTCGGTTCTCGCTCGCTCGAGACGTTCGCAGAGCTGATGTTGGCTCTTTCGCAGCTCTCCAGAACCTCAAGATTCACTTTAACATTCTCACCACCAAGTGCGCGCACTCAAGCCTCGCTCGCTGGACGTTCGCTAATCCCCTTCCGCAAGCCGAACCTCAGGAAACTTGATCACCGAGGACGTCCTCAACACCGCCGTCACCGAGCTGAACGAAGCCTATCGTCCAATGCGCATCAGGTTCACTCGCGGCTCTACATTCCGCGAGGCCTCTACCCGCCTGCGATCCTTCACGCGCAACACTCGAGATCCGGAATTGGAGCGAGCAACGCTTGCGGCGTCTCGCTTTCGTCATGGTCCGAAGGACGACCTCCACATCTTTATCATCGAGGAGATCCTGGGTGACGATCCCAAGATCATCAAGAACGGGTTCTGCAGTACGTCGTTCCCCGTCGCAGCTCGAGGAACGTACTGACGAGATCTCGCAGAATTTGTGCGCCTTCTCCTGCTCGAGCTTCGCAAGGAGCCTGCAGCTAACTCCTGACGTGTTTCTAGCCCTGGTTGAGCTCGGATGGCTGCGTCGTTGTCATGGACAGGTTCACTGGCGTCTCGTTCAAGCGACCAGATAGGGTCGGTGGAACGACTCTGGTCCATGAAGTGGGTCTATCGCTCCTCGTTCATTCCCCGGTTCGTTCCTGACCATTCTCTCCCCACGCAGGTTGGTCATTGGTACGTCTTGCTCTGAATTCACCCCTGGTACCTCGCTGATGAACCCTTTCTTTCCAGGTTCGGTCTCAAGCATACGCACGGTGCGTCCTTCGCAGATCGACTTCTCCTGCATCCCTGAGCTCACGCTTCCGCTTCTTCGCAGATGAGCCTGGTGCACCAGTCTGCGGTGGCGGAACGAACGTCAACGAACTCGCATCGCTTCCTCAATTCCCCTGGAAGGCACGTTCCTCGCTGTTTGCTTTGGTCTCGCTGCTCGGCTCGGAAAGGAGGTGTTTGGCGTTCCCCCTTCCAGAATCGTGGCGAGGACTGAGGCAATCTGACTGCCTTGAATGCACGCTAACCCCTCGTTCTCGCAGAACGCCCGCGATGAGCGGCAGGCTCCCTGTCACCGACCTGGCGCGCAGGCGGTCTGGGCCGACATGTCAGTTGAGCAGACTGCTCGCAGCGAGCCACCTGTTGATGCCGAAATTGTGCAGGACCAACTGGATGTCGTACTCTCCCATCAAGGGAAACGAGGTGCGCAACAGCGAGGTTTTGGGCCGAAACCCTCGACTGACGATCATCTCAGGATGGCGACGGGGTTCCGCCCTGGATTCAAGAACAGCGCGCGTCGGCCTACACCAAGTTCTTCAAGTATCGTCGGAACCACAAGCTCCTCCAGAGCTGCGCGAACCAACCTCTCCGCCCCTTTCGCTTCCGTCGCAACACTCTCGTCCAACCCGCCGACACTCCGAGCATCTACAAGCGGATCCTCGCGCATCGCGAGAAGCTTCAAAAGCGAGGCATCTTCTCTCAGCGTCCCAACATCATCGAAGGTGCGTTCTTTCTCTTCGCGCGACGGCGGCCAGGACTGATCCCTTTTCTGGACCGCCAGAGCTCAAGTACATTTGCTCGGCACCTTGGGACGGCATCAACGAGGATCCTCTCGTCATCGCTGTGATTCCAGATCGCAACAACAACCTCCGCGTCGTTCCAAACGACGATATCGACTTTGTCATCGACACGAACGTCGGGACTCCTACCGTCGGCGGAGGGACGCCGACACCGACTGTTGGTGGAGGAGGAGGAGGAGACGTCACTGCTGTCATTACTACTACGCGCTCGGCGACGGGGGTTCCTGGAGCGACGACGGCGGTTCTCAGCGGGGCGAGGAGGGGGGTTGCGAAGCTCGAATTGGGTGGGGTTTGGAGTGCCGCTGTTGGGGTTGTGCTTTTCGCTGGTGGAGCGATGGTAATCTGGGCCTGAACATGGTTAGGTTTATTTGCGAAGGACTGAGGGAATCGTGCGAGGAGCGAAGAAATCGAACGGCAGTGCGAGTTTTTCAGTTCCGGACTCCGCCAGGCTCGCTGCTCTGAAATTTCCGCTCCCCGCTCTGGATCTCTCCAGTATTCTTTCGAACTCGACCAGCTCTCCGGCTCCTTGATCTCTTTCGCTCTTCCTCTCTTGATCCTCGCCGACAGGGCGTCCTCTCACTGGCGCTTCTCCTCCGGCCAGCGTCTGCTCGCTGCTCCCCTGGATTACCAGAACGACCAGGAAAGACCACCCAGACTCTTTCTACAGCAAACTCTCCCCCCTCTCTGCTCCCGTCACCGAAACGTGGATAGGATAGGATGATAGGATCCGAGGACCAAAGGCCGGCTCAAGCGCTCAACTCGGGCAGCCTGAGCTCTCTCTCACTCTCCCGCTCTTGCTCGTTGACCTGCCGCCTCCCTCGCTTCGGTTTCTCAACCCTCAGTCCGTTCACTCTGCTTACAAGGTGGACAGGGACGGACGCTGGAAGCAACGCCTGCCAGCACGGGACTGCACTGCTTTCTCTCGGCGCTGTCTCACCTCGTTCATCCTCCCCAAAGCGGGAGCACGGATGCTTCGGACCTCTGAGGCTATCAAATGGTAGACACGCTGATCTTCCAGCTGCAGGCCTCGAGGGTTCGTATCTCCGAGCATAGAGCAGACGCGCACCTGCCGCTTTGAGTCGCTCCACCTGCTCTCCCCTCGCTCGCCCTGCCACCTCAAGCTGCTGCTCCACTCTCTCCACCGCTTTAAAGAGACTTGCTTGCCACACCGAACCTCTCTTTCGCCAATCAACCGCTCGTTCGCCCGCACTCGAATGAAGCCCCTCCTCCTCCTCCTCGCCGGCTTCCTCGCCGTCTGTGCTGCCCAGCAGGACTGTTCTGAGGGCTGTGGCACTGGCGGAGGTAAGTTTTTTCTCCATTTCCTCTCGGGTCGTGCTGACTTGCGCCCTCCCCAGACTGCAACGCCGACACTGGTTTCTGCGAATATCCCGTCGGGTTCCAATGTGCGTCACGCTCTCGCTTTTGAGCGCCTCGTTTTTACTCACGGTGAGCACAGGCTATGCTCCAGAAACCGCCAACTGCTTGGGTGGAGCCGTTTGCATCAACGAGCTCTGTGTTCAAGGGGGAACTCTTGCTACTCCCTGCACATTTGATGCTGAGTGCATCTCCGGCAAGTCACGCACTCTTTCGAGGCACAGGGCCATGAATCAATCCTTTTCTTCTAGGCTACTGTGGTACATTCAGCCCCACTACCTTTCTGGGAAGCATCTGCGACCTCGCCCCCGATGGCTACGCCTGTAAGTGACTCGCCTTTTGAGCACAGCACGCCAAGAAGTAGCTAACACGCTCTCCGCAAAGGTTCTTCCTCCAACGATTGCCGAAACGACTGCGTCAGCGGATTTTGTGCATCGTACACCTCTGTCTTGCACTGCTCGCACGATTCCGACTGCGTCGACGCCGGTTTGTCTCGCTCGCTTTCACGTCACACTTGAACCTGCTGATCTGTTTCGCTCTTGCTAGGATTCTATTGCGATGTAGAATACGCAACCTGTGCACCCTCCCCGTCAACTCCTACGCCTGGTGTCCCCTCGCCGCCAACTCTCCCGCCTAGCGTCGCCCCTCCGCCAACTGAAACGCCTAGCGTCGCTCCTCCGCCAACTTTCACGCCTAGCATCGCCCCTCCGCCAACTCCAACTCCCGCACCGATCTTTGGCCCTCGGTGTGGCTGCCCTGGCGCTCCAGATCCCTGCTTGGAATCACCCGAGGGTTCCGAAGAGGATTGCGGACCTCGTGCGTTTCACTCCGAGCGTGATTCAAAGCAAGTGCTCGCTGATTCCTCTACCTCTTTTCTGCAGCTTCTGGGGGGGATCCTGTCATCCAGGAGAAGTTGCATTTTTGAGAGGACTACAGGATTCCCGAGGATCCGATCATGACTGACGAGGAGCTCGAGGACTACAAAACGACGGAGGTACGTTTGAGCAAGTTTGGGGTCTAGGAAAGAAGAGCTGACTAGCTTCGCAGATCATGCTGCTTGCCGAGTTCCTCAAGAATTCCCCAATGGAGGACGATCCGCCACTCGACTTGCCTTTTTGCGGGCTTGGTTCGGGTTTGGTTGATGAGGAAGAAGTTCTTGTGAAGCGCCAGACTATTGCGAGCGTGTTCACTTGGACCAAGTGGTTCTCGGAGGCACCCGAGAAGCCGCAACTTGCTCCAAAGCGCACTGGCTGCCTCTCTACCAGTGAGTCCTTTCCTTTACTTTGTTCCCGGTGCACCGCTAATTCATGGCTGCAGCTCTCAAGAAGCTCAAGATTCACTTCAACGTTCTTACGGTCGAGTGTGCCACCAGCTTTGTGCTACGCCTAAGCATTTCTAATGTCTCCGCAGCTCCTGAATTGCTGTGAAACAGAACACGGAGCTGACGACATCTCACAGACTTTGTACGACGTTGTTCTTTTGTCTGCTTCTTCGGAGCTCCCTAACCCAGGTTTGTTCTCAGCCTTGGGACTCGTCGGACGGATGCGTTGTTATCATGGACGCCTTCATTCCGTACCTGCATCCGGATATGGACAAGCTTGAAAGAGACAGCATACTCCCGCATGAAGTGAGTCCTTCCCAATCCGTCCCGCTTCACCTTCTAACTGTTCTTTTCCTGTGCAGGTTGGCCACTGGTGCTGCTGCTTCCCATGCTTTTTAATCACGAGCTGACACAGGTTTTTTCTACCCAGGTTCGGTCTCAAGCACACGCACGGTGTGTACTCCTCAACGTGGCTCCTTCTGTTTCCCTGGCTCACTCTCCTTATTTCGCACAGATGAAGAGGGTGAACCTGTTTGTGGTGCCGGAAAGAACGTCAACGAGCTTGGTTCGCTTCCGCAATACCCTTGGAGGGTGAGTTGTCGTTCGTTCACTACTTGGGATCCCCTTTGCCGGCGACGTCAACTGCCGGACTTTGCCACCAAAGAAGGGGGCGGCTGTCTTCTAGCGCTTGCTAACCTCGTGCACAGAACGCGTTAGAGGAAAAGCAGTTCCCCTGCTACAAGCGCGGCGCCCCATCAAGGAAGGCTGACATGTCCGGCAGCCGAACTCCTCCCCGCGTCCATTTCACTGATTCAGGTATCTTTGCAGGCGAAACTGGATGTCCTATTCGCCCATTGCGGGACGAAAGGTGAGCAAGGCTTGAATTGGAGCAGAAGCCGCGACTGACAAGCTTTCGCAGACTGGAGACGGGGTTCGTCCCTGGATTCAAGAGCAGCGCGCGTCGGCCTACACGAAGTTTTACAAGTGGCGCCGCGACCAACGGCTCAGCCAGAGCTGCGCGAACCAGCCTCTCCGCCCCTTTCGCTTTCGTCGGAACACCCTCGTCCAGCCCGTCGACACTCCGAGCATCTACAAGCGGATTCTCGCGCATCGCAAGAAGCTCGAGAAGCGAGGCATCGTATCTCAGCGTCCCAACATCATCGAAGGTGCGTTCTTTCTCTCCGCGCGATGCGGGCCAGGACTGATCCCTTTTCTTGACCACCAGAGCTCAAGTACATCTGCTCGGCACCTTGGGATGGTGTCAACGAGGATCCTCTCATCGTCGCTGCAATTCCGGATCGCGACAACGACCTTCGCGTCATCCCGGACAACAACAGCGAGTTCTCCATCGACTCCGCTGTCAGCACGCCAACCGTAACCGCAGGAGTCGTCGTCATCGTCGGGGAAGATACTGCTGGAGGAGGAGGGACACCGATCGTCGGAGAAGGAGGTGGCTCCGCCGCCGCCAGCGGTGAGGACGGAGGCATCAACACGAGCACCCCGACCGACCCTGGACAAGGAATCAACACTCCTCCTCGCACGGAATCTGTAACCGTGACCGCAGCTGTTGGACCAGCGACGGCGACCGCTCTCAGCGGGGCGAGGAGGGGGGTTGCGAAGGTCGAATTGGGCGGGGTTTGGGCTGCGGCGGTCACGGCTGCACTTGCTGGTATAGGGATGGTATTGTGGGCTTGATAGTGGGGATATGTAGCATTAAGGGGCAGGGGTATCACTTCTCCGAAGGAAGATCGGAATAGCAGTGCGATATTTTCAGTTTCGGAGTCCGGTGCGCGTTTCGCTCGAACTTTTTGCTCTCAACCCTCTCTGTCTTCACCTTCTACAAGCCTTGATTTCCAGAGATTCTTTCGCCGTGTCCTGCTACGGACCTCGCCCCTGGGTTGGGGAAAGTCTTCCTAGCGCTTCTCGACCGTCGCCATCAGCTGCTCCTCTTTCTCCCCCACCAGCGAGGATGGCCTCCGCAGATCCGCACCACAGCACGCTCTCCCCCTCCCTCGCCACCTCCAACGCCCTCTCCTCCCTCTCCCTCGCCCCCCTCCTCGCAACCGCGCACGCTCTCCGCGCCTCTCCAACTCCTCCGACCCTCCACGGCTCCCCCTCTTTCGGCACCTCGCACGTCATCCTCCGTCTCGCACACTCGGACAACACGCATTGGGCTGCCAAGCTGGCTCTCCTGCCGCCGGCTGGGGGCGAGACGATGCTGGGGAGGGAAGCTGCGACGCTGAGGTGGTTGGAGGGGGTCGCGCCGGGGTTGAAGGTGCCGAGGGTCCATGCGTACTCGGTCCCGGAGGTGGAGGAAGAGAAGGAGTTTGTGCTGATGGACTGGATGGAGGGGAGTCATTTGTGGTGGACGGACGAGTGGCCTGCGGAGAGGGGGAAGAGGGAGTGGGTGCTGGAGCAGCTTGCCGAGTTGGCGGTGGTGTTGAGGGTTGCTGAGGTGCGCAAGGGGGTGGGGAAGGAGGACTCGGACGAGTGGTTCTTGGAGCGAGCGGACGAGCGGATTGCGGAGTTGTTGGAGGGTCGGAGGAGGGATTACGACCTCGTCGATTGCTTGCTCTTTCGAGACAAGGTGGAGAGGACTTGTGTTAGACCCGAAATTGGTTGGCATCGGTTCGTTCTGGCGCACGATGCGTTGAGCGCGGACAACATTCTCGTCGACGAGGAATTCAACATCACTGGGTTCGCTCCTCGCTCTCGTTCGTTTCGAAACCTTTGCTAGCTATCCTCTTCTCGCTGAGCAGAATTATCGACTGGACAAGTCCTCACACCGGCCGTCCCATCCCTCTCCTTAGCGCCCTCGTCCACCCCACCTGCATCAGCCTCACCCATTCCTCCCTTCTCGCCACCTCCGATCGCGCCCTCTACCGCACGCACTACGCCGCCGCCGAATCTCGCCACAATCTCCCCAGCGCAGCATTCCTCTTCGACGACAGTGAGCTGCAGCGAGTCATGCTGGCTCTCTCGAACAAGGATGCGTTCGAGAGGTTCTTTGCGGAGGGAGAGAGGGGAAAGAAGGATTGGGAGATTGTGGCGGTGCAGCTGGACAAGTTTTTGGAGAGGAGGGGGGAGGAGATGGAGAGGTTGGAGACGGTGCGAGCGGTGCGAGAGTTGGTGAGGGAGGAGTTGGAGATGCTCGCGAGGGGTGGGAGGTTTGTTTAAGTCTCTTGTTGGGGGGGGTATCTCAATCGTCGTTGAAATGTGTTGGGCTGTTATATCCGCCCTTTCTTCGCCCCGAGAAAGAGAAACAAGGAAGAGAAGGAAGAACAGGAGGTCGGAGAGACCGTCGACCGGTTGACCACCTCAAAGTTCGAAAGCAACCGCCTCCTCCCTCCTTGCTTTCCCTCTCTCCTCTCCCCTCGAGGAGCCAAGAACCCGCGATGGCCGACGACGACGCGCAGGCTGCGACGATCCGGAGCGCCATCATGTCTGACACGCCGATTCGAATTGGGCGCAGAGTCTGGTGTTTCGGCGCGTATTCTTCAGCGACACGAGAAGGGCAAGGGCGCTCTGTCCTGCCAGTGGTGCAACAAAAATGGTGAGCTGCGGCGTGCTGGCAGTAACGCGTGGGAAGACTGGGCGCTGACGATGGAGAAAAGAGGTCGAGAATCCGGGAACCAAGATGTTGAAGTGCTCGCGTTGCTCCCTTACGCCCTACTGCAGCTCCGGTTGCCAACGCCTCCACTGGCCGAAGCACAAGGAGGTCTGCAACGAGTACGTCGGTCTCGAGGAAGGGAGGGATAGAGCTGACGCGCGCGCAGGCGGATCAAGTACGCTGGCAGGCAGCAGGAGGAGGCCTCGTTTGCCAACCCCACACAGACGATGTCCGGCAACGAGATTGGACCTTACTTGCGTTTGGCGATGCCGGAGATCATGATCGGCCTTCGTTCCGCCTACCGGATCAACAGCTCCAAGCCCATATTTGACGAGTACATCGTGTGCGTCGCGTCGCCCTCTCTCCCCCGTTCCCACTAGCTAACGCCCAGGCTGCAGATACCTGCAATTCCATTACGATCCTGCACGTCTCGAACTTCGCCAGCGATTCAAGCTCGTCGGAGGCGGGATGAAGACGCACGCTGCGATGACGGCGGGAGAGTGCACGAAGAAGCCTGAGGATCGGAAGGACTACGTCCAGCTTTGCTCGCAGAAGGGGCTATTTGAGCGCATGGGGAACCCCAGCGCGATGGGAAAGTACAAGTGCGCCAGTGCGTCTTTCCTCCTCGCCTTCTCCAACCTCAGCTGACGCCCTCGCAGCCGCATTGATCGTCTACTCTGGCGTCTAGGAACGCATCACCAAAGCCGCCGAGATAAACTGGATCACGCATTTCAACCCCCTCAGTGCGCCCCTCCTCTCTCCTTCCTCCTCGCTCGCTGACGCCCCCCTCGCAGTGATGGACCTCCCCGAGCCTGGCGTCCCCAAGATGGCTCACGACCCCTTCTGGTACGACTCGCTCCGTAGCGACCTCGATGGACCTCAACCAAATGGGTACGCCGAGCTTATCCCCAAGGTCTACAAGCGTGCCGAACGGAACTCGAAGCGTCCGAAACCTGTCTACCCGACAGGAGATCCTCGAGGCGCGGTGGTCGAGCTGGCAAAGATGCTGGGACAGCATGCCGAGATTCACAGCGACAAGGTGGATGCGTTGATTGCGAACGAGAATCCTGAATCGCGTGAGTTTGGGTTCGGTCGCGAGGGGAGGAGGAGAGCTGATGAGTTTGGTGGCTTGCAGAGGCGGAGATGAAGGAGGAGGAACCTGTGGCGCCTGAACCGACGCCGGCGGCGAAGAAGAAGCACAAGAAGAAGAAGAAGTCGAAGAAGGCTGGGGCTGGGGCGGGTGCGGAGGCGAAGGATGAGGAGGAGGAAGGAGAAGAGGAGGTCGAGGGGGCGAGTGATTCTGATGGAGGGATTTCGAGGAAGCTCAAGGAGCTGGAAGTGGAAGACGACAAGGAGTAAACTTATCGACTCCTGTACTGCTGCTCCGACCTGCTTCAAACTGCTCCAGGATCGTTCAGGTCCGCGGACAGTCGGCTCGACATCGTTTGGAGACGGCGGCGCTGGTTTCGCCGCGTGTCTCTGGATTCCTGCTGGCACTTCAAAAGCTTCCTCTACTGCAGCAAGCTCTCTTGGAGCCGCAAAGCTAACTTCGCGTGGTGCGAAGCCGCTCTCGACTTCGATTTTTCGGACGCGCCTCCTCCTCTCTCCCTCTCTCTCAACTCTCAACTGCTCCCAACCGACTGACTACGCATTACAACCTCGTCCCTCTGAGCTGCTCAGTGCCTCATCCTTCGCTCTCAACTCGCACTTCCGCCCCTACTCACGAGGCCCCTGCTTGGATGAGATCCAGACGTGAAGGATCTGCTCCCGTATAAGGAGGAGGTTTCTCCCCTCTTGCACCCTCAACCACCACTCCGATCCCCACTCCCCACCTTCCTCCAGCCCCCTCTCCAAAGAACGACGCGATGTCGACGCCAACTCCTCCTCCCTTTCCTGATCTGACCCGCCGCCCCTCCCTCGCCAACTCTATCGAAGTCACAGTCGAGGTGACGACCACATCAACCTACACTCCTGCGACCCCTGCAGACCTCCCTCCGTCGTACCCTCCAACCACTCCCTCCGCATCCTCGCCCCCCGCATACGCCTTCCCTCCCACCTCGACTCCCCTCTCCTTCTTCCCCTCTCCCTCCTCATCTCCCACCCCCGAATCTCCCCCCGAATACCGCTCCGTCCCCCGCACCCTCGCCGAGACCTACTTCCTCTGGGGCATCCTCTGCCCCTTCCTTTGGGTCCTCGGCGCGCGCAAACTGTGCTTCCCTGAGCCCGTCATTGGGGTCGGGAAGCACGCGGCGTTTGTGGGAGGGTTCGACTTTACGGATCGTGAGGTCGATGAGGAGAGTGTGGTGAGGGGGTTGGGAGGGCCGAACGAGTGGACGAGTGGGAATCCCGAGGAGAGTAAGGCGCTTTGGAGGGAGGTGAGTCGTTTTGAGGTGGTAGAGAGAGTGGAAGCTGATGGTTTGATGAGCAGGAAGAGGTCCTTTGGGCGAAGCGATGCGTGTGGTGCGCCACCGGTTTCGTCGTCGTTGGAGGGATGATGCTGGGGGTTGGGTTCGCGAGCGGGTTGTTTGGAGGGAAGTAGAGCTTGGGAATTGTTGTAAAGCGTATGCATATGGGAAGTGGAGCAGGAAATTGGTGCGAAGCTTGGTAGAGAGAGCTTCGCGAGGAGCGACGGAGTCGGCAGTGAACGATGTAAACGAGCTTGGGAGGGAAGTGCGCTCGCTCTCTCAGACGGAAGCAGTTGGGAAGGGCGATTCTGATCCTTCTGTCCTGCCTTTGAGTAGTACCGAGGGAGAGAGTCGAAGAGAGGGGATCCGGGCCAGGGACTCTGCGACGCGTTCCCTGACGCTCCGGCGGAACGCTCTGCTGGAATCCGAGATCCAGCTGGTGCAAGAGTCGTAAGATCGGGGGAGATGCAGTGGAGAAGCACCCAGCGAGAAGCCGAAAAGCAGGAGCAAGCAGAACCCCCGCAAACCCGCAGAGGAACCAGCCTCGACCAAACAAGCAGAGCCTCCCTCCCCATCTCCCTCTGAAACTCCTCCTAATTATCATCCTCGTCATCATCCAAGAAAGCTCTTCCCTCCCCTGTCCCTCTCTTCCCCCTCGCCTCCGAATCCCCTCCCATCGCACGACGTTCGGTCGACAAAGCCTCCTCGTCGTCCAAGTCCAGGTCAAGCGAGTAGGAGTACGCGCGTGAGGAGGAGAGGTCGATTGGGGCTGGGCGGGTGAAGACGTTCTTGCCGCTTCTGTGGAGTGAAGGGAGTCAGTGGCTGAGGGGATGGGAGTTCGAAGGAAGTTGCGAGGGGGAAGGAAGGGAGTGGAGCTGCGAGTTTGGAGAGCCAGGACGAAAGTAGAGGGAGGAAGAGAAGGACGTACTTGCGCATCACGAGTGCCAGCCGCCCAAACTGGAATAAGTTCCGCACCACAAGGAGAAAGGTATCAAAAACCTCTTCCCCCTTTGCGGAACACCCCGAGAAGAAGATGACGATGAGCGTCAGAACGCAGAACAGCGTGATTATCAAGTCGAGGGTGTTGTAGTACGACTTCCAGAATTGCTGGGAGTGGAGGAAGGGAGGTTAGCTCGGCGCGCGGAGGTGTGGGGTCGGAGGTGGGAGAAGGGGAGCTGGGACGAGAACGCACCTTCCCGAAAGCGAGCAGCCGGATAGACACCTCTGTAATCATCGCAGTGTTGACGATAATCTCCAGGAAGTAGAACATTGGCGTCGGGCAGTCGGACAGCAAGCTCAACACCACCGTCGCCAGCCTGCGAGAAAAGGCAGCGTCAGCTCCCTCCCTCCACTCCCACGCAAAGCAACGCACGATAATAGGGCCATGGCGAGGTAGAGGTAGATATAGAACGTCGAGAAGACGAATCGATTCGACACTCCCTTGATCAGCTCGGCTCGTGTCACAAAGTGAGGAGAGGGCCTGCGAGCCTCCGTCAGCTTGCGCTCGGGCGGGAGCGGTAGAACTAGGCGCACGTAGAGTTGTCGGAGAAGCGTACGCCGTGAGAATCCCCGAGCGGAGGCGTAGCAGATGGAGAAGGGAGTGGGCTGGGGGCGGACGGCGGCGACATGGTGGGCGTGAGGGGTTGAGGGTGTGCTCGCTGGGCTGGGTGGCGCTCTTGGTGAACTCTCGGCGTTCGTTCTGGAGTAGGAAGTCGGGGTTGAGGTGCTGGAGAAGGTCAAGAGTCGAGGGAGACAACTTGGCCGCAACGCGTCGACTTGTCCCTCTCCTGCGTCGTCGTCGTTCTCTACTCACAGAGCACGCTCAACAAGCTAAGCGATGGCAGGTACCAAGTCCAAGAACAAGAAGCCCCCGCCCAAAACGATCCTGTCCTTCTTCCGCCCCTCCCCAGCTCCAACTCCTCCCCGAGCCCGCAACTCCGCTCCTCGCGCCACTTCAACTCCGGTCGACAAGGGGAAGCGTAAAGCGGAGTTGGTGGAGCTCTCGAGCGATTCCGAGGTCGAGATCGTCGAGCCGAAGCCGGTCAAGCTCGCGAGGAAGGAGGTAAAGCGCGTCAGGGAGGTGCAGAGGGAGACGGAGGAGACGAGGGCCGGACCGTCCAAGGTGCCTTCGATGAAGGAGGAGGAGAAGACGGGATCGGACTCGGACGAGGGGTTCACGGTGGAGCAGCTCATCGAAGCAGCTCTCCCTCCTGAGGAGCGCTCGGAGATCGCGGATCTGCCACCTCGCGATGAGGAAGGAGCAGCGGAGGAGGACTGCGACGAAGCTGGGATTGAGGGAGAGAACGAGCCGATGCAGGTCGAGGAGGGGAGTCAGTGGGGAGACGACGAGGTGGAGGGAGGAGAGTGGGATCCCGATGGTGGCGGAGAGCCCGAGGACTGGGGCGAGGAGAGCATGCGACTGGACGAGGGAGATCCCTTTACATTTGAGGACGAAGCTGCTGTGGATTCCGAGGCGGAGGAGGCGGCCGTCGTCGTTCAAGGCAGCTCCAAGGACCTCGTCGCTCCCCCTCCCTCGGGCCACGTCTGCCCCATCTGCTCCAAGGACCTGTCGATGCTCATCTCCGAGAACGTGCGTTCCTTCCAGCCCTCCTTCTCGCAGGCGTCACTGACCCCCTCCCAATCGCAGCAACGCCAACTTCACGTCAACAAATGCCTCGACACGACCACTTCTTCGACTCCCGCCTCAACCTCCTTCCTCCCCCGCCTCTCCTCCCTTTTCCGGTCCGCTCCATCTGCCTCCGCCCCCAAAGCGAAACCCTCCCCCCACCCCTCCCCCCCCCCCACCCCACTCTCCCCTCCTCCCGTCTCCTCGGGCCCGAACGCCTTCACCGCTCTCATGGCTTCGACCGCTGAAGCTCTCCTCTGGAAAGCGGCTGAAGTGGTCGATAACCACAAGGGGAGGTACGGGAAGGGGGAGACGCGCGAGGTGCCGTTCTATAAGTGGATCGAGGGGTTAGAGGTCACGGTTGATGCGTTCAAGTACGGCAAGATTGACGGGTGTAAGGGCTACTTTTTGAGTCATGCGCATTGTGAGTTTGTTCGCTGTCGTCTGGGGAGAACGAGGCTGACGTTTGCGCCTCGCAGCCGATCATTGTGCGTTCAAGTTCCAGCTTTTCGACGACACGAGAACTAACCCCTCCTTCGCAGACCAGCAGCTCAACTCGAGCTGGAAGCACGGCCCCATCTACTGCTCCCTCACGTTCGTCCTTCTCCGCACTGCATCGACGCCCGCTGACCCCGCTTTCGCAGCACCGCGAACCTCATCAAGCTCAAGCTCAAAGTCGACGACGAATGGATCCACGTCCTCCCCATGAATGAGACCGTCACGGTCGAGGGGATTCAAGTGACTCTCATTGACGCCAATCAGTGCGTTTTCTGCCCACATTCCTCCAACAAAGGACTAACACTCGCATCGCAGCTGCCCCGGCTCCGTCCTCTTCCTCTTCGAAGGACCCCACACCGATCCCAAGAGTCCCTGGTCCAAAGCCCCCACCAAGATCTTTCGCTACCTCCACTGCGGCGGTCCGTCCGTCCCTCCTCCTTCCCATCCCTCA